>ML795983.1:404410-431502 GCA_009831015.1 Picea engelmannii
ATGTGGGTGAAGGGGACCCCGCTGCATTTTATTGTTGATAGCGGAAGCCAGAAGAACCTCATCTCAGTAGAGGTCGTCAAATAGTTGGGATTGTCGACAACACCACACCCGCATCCATACAACATCGGGTGGCTTCGCCAAGGACGAGATCTTCGTGTCAGCCAACAATTTCAATTTCCATATGGCATCCAACCCTTCAAGGATGAGGTATTATGTGATGTTTCCCCACTAGATGTCTGTGATGTTCTCTTGGGCCAACCATATATGTGGAAGTGCCACGCTGTTTATGAGTCTCGACCCTGTAGTGTCATTGTTTCTCTGGGGGGTCATCTCTACAGAATACCAGAGGTAGTTCCGACTACTGTTCCACCTAAAAAGTGCCACAAGGTAGTATCTCATACTACAAAATTTAGCTTCTTCACAATCTGTTCAAAAGGGGAACAAAAAGACACTACAACCACTACAGCTGCGCCCCAAGCACCTTCTATCCAACATAAGTAGGTCGAAAAGGTTGCAGCAAAGACCAAGGATTCCTTCTACACACCATCCTGTCATGTAGCCCGACTTGTTGAACAACCTCGGCCTCAACAGGTTCATGACAGACTTCCACAAACTGAGCAGCACGACATCTCCAGCAAGGAAAGTAGCTCACCAAGATGCAGATTCGACAAACGCTTTTCCCTCTCCCCTGAGAACTCAATGCAATGGAGAACATTGCTTCCTAAGGAGGGAGGATTGATCCAGGTGGATATCGGTGGCCACCCACCTTTTTCGACTGGCTCAAAACAATTTTCTGGCAAATTTGACAATTTACTATTTTTAGCAGTTTTTAACTTCCGGGGCCATTTTGAGGGCCCAAATGAAGGTTTTTCGAGATTGAGGTTCTCAATGATAGCCAAAGGAATGATTGAGCCCCCAAAATGAATCTCCCCAACAATACCTTTCCAAATATCTATCACACGCCTAAAACAGAGATCGTATGCAAAAGTTACGACCCCGGGAAGTTGATGTACTAACTTACCCAAACGGGGCCTACATGACTTTTGGCGCTTCATTTCCTAGGGTTAGGTTTTTGGATGTCTAGGAATTTTGGCATTCCTGTTTATTGTAAAAAGGCCTTTAGAGCCTCATTGTAATGATCTTCTTGCGAATGCGAGTAGTCGTCACATCTCTTCTCAGAGATAAGCTGCCACCATTCTAGCAAGTCTTTCACTTTGTATTTTTATAGTCTCTGTACATTTCTTTCATTAATATAAATTGTGTATTACTGTATCTCTGTGTTTATGGTTGCATCTCTGATATATTTCTGTTATATTATTGGATATAAGCGATATCTTTGTGCATTTCTTTATTATATCTCCGCTCTCATTTCGTGCCGAAAATAATCCGGATCAAGATGGCACGACATTAGAGATGAGTTGGGCTGGTTGCATAGGAATTTTGGGACTTAGATGTATTTTTGAAGTAGATAGATGGACCGATCCATGTATAATAGTGAAGGTGTTAGGCAGGTTTGTGGAGTTGCGCATGGTGATTAAGGGGAGTTCATGTAGAGAGTTGGTGGCTTAGGCAAGTGGAGGTCTGAGACAACATACTTGAACCATGGGTGTAGCCAAGAATTTCGTCGAAAAGGTATGGTTGGTTTTGGGTTCTTTCATTTCCTAAGTGTTGTGGTGAGTTCTTTGAAGGGAAGTTGGATGACTTGGGTGAATTTGTGGGGAGATTGGGTCTACCTACTTGGACGAGTCCTGTGGTGGACGTAGGTAGGTTTGGATGTAGTTGTGGAGGTGACTTAAGGATTTTCCTAGCTATTGGATGAGGTACCTTAGCCAATTTTTTTGAGTCATACGGTGACTTGATAAGTCGCAATGATAGTGCCATATTTTGGATGCTTGCAGGAGGTGCAAGGTAGTTATGTTTTAGGATATGGACGAAGTCGGTAGAGAAGTTGACCAATAGTTGTTAGTAGTCAACTTGAATGGGAATAATGAAAACCAAGTGAATTGGGTGGTGTTTTCTTTCCTTTGGTATGGGACATTGAATGAGGCAGAGCATACCTTGGTGACTTGCAAATGATTGTGCAATGAATTAGATATTCAGAGTGGGTCGTTGGTTGAGGTTGGCATACGTATTATTTTGAACGTGCCTAAGGGATGGAATTTCTTTGGGGGTGACTCATTCTATTTGGAGTATTTTGGAAAGTTCATTGGGATGTTTGAGGAGCGTGGGTGTGTTGGACACTCTCATGGAATATGTGGAGTTGTGGAGAGGTGACTCGATGGAAGGAGGTGAGTTGAGGACTTGCCTTGGTTTGGAGGATTGTGTGGACATGCAAATTGAAACATGGAGAAATTACTTGAGCATGGGTGTTTCTCTTTCTTTGGGGCAACATGGTTGAGGGTAAAGCCTAACCATTCCAAGGCATAGAGAGGTAGACGCAACAACATGGTTGGGTAATGAAGTAGTGGGGAAAAGGTAGTTTCGACATGCATTTCTTGGTGTATATGGGACATTTCATATCCAAAGACGTAGATGGAGATGGGAATAATTCGACCAAGGAAGCTAGACTCGTGGACCTGATTGCGATTTGAGTCATAAGGGCATAGTTGGTTGGACGTGCAGATGCATGGTGATTTCTCTTGACTATTCGCAGACATGAATGTGGCACGGGTTGTGTGAGTTGCAACAAATTGGCTAACTACACCATGAGGTGGGAAGTGGAGTCAAGTTTCTGTGGATGACTTTGTTTTGGGGTACTTCATGGTGTAGGAAGGTGGGTGACGACCTTGCCTTGGTCTGAGGTTGTTGTGCGGATGGACTGAATTCCGAAAGGAAGTGACCAAGCTTTGAGAATGTTCTTCATTCTTAAGGAATGAGAATGATAGTTCAACACTTATATAGGTAGTGCACGAGAGCATGAATAAGAGTTCGAAGTACGAATGTGCCTATAGGTTCAAAGTGCAACACTTAGACATTGTGGAGGAACTCCTTGATGAAGATCGGATGATGGCAACAACAGTGAGGCAAGGGTGGACACTTGACGTAGTATTTGGATTTGGATGGAGTAACAAATATGTAGATAAAAAATACTAAGCTCATGCATGGAGATGCACATTTCAAGAACTAGACATGATGGTTGGACTAGATACCCAACTAGGGCAAGACTTGAGGCTAGCAATGTGCGAAGACATGACAGAGTTGGTTGAAGTATAGATGCGGTAGCAAGTTCACAGAAGTTCAACACTTCAACATTTTTTAAGTTTTGATTGAGGTTGCAACAACAATTGAGGTAATTGTTGGGATTGTGATTTGGTTGTTTTATGATGATGATTGAATCCTTTTTGTACCGGTATTATATGTGTTATTAACCATTTTGAAGAAGTTTTCAAAGGATTTTGTATCAATTCATCATGGATTTATAACAAGTATGCATAATTGATGTTTTGTAATGGTTTTGAGTTAGATTCAGTTCGATTTAATGTTTATAAGGATCTAATGCATGATCTGTGTGTCATAGGGAAAATTCACAATGCAATTTTCCATTCGGTAGCTTGTTCGACACTTCGTCTAGCACCCGATCTGGTACTTCATCTGGCACTGCATCCAACACTTGGAGCATAGGCGAATTGGTGGTTGTTATATTGGTGGCCTATACTGGGCAAATCGACGAACCGAGTTTTGTTCCCTCTCATGGCCTCCAGCTATTGAGCTCTTGACATCTCAGATTAAGCAGTTATGCTAATCGTTGAGTGGCTCGTTCAGTTTCTAGAAGCTAGAGGATGTTAGAGAAAATTTAATGGGATTTACCATTTTTAGAGGAGGTCGACCCTTCTAGTGGTCGACCTCTCGAATTGTAATCATTATAAATACCACCAGTAGTGGCCAGACAAAAGACAAGAATTGTTAGAATACATTTCGCTGTGTAATTGAGACATCTCTGCAACTTGTGTTAAGGTTGCGTTTTTCTAATTTAATGACATAACCGTGTTGATTAAGCTTGCGATTTGCTGTTAAGGAGTAGCCACGACCTGCTGGGGGGCCCACCAGTGGTCTGGGTGAATACTTAGATAGATAGATTGCATATTTTAGTTGTGTAGTTATCATTTACTTCATTTCTCTGTTATATGTGTTTTGTCATTTTAAATGCTGTGTGTTTGCTGTTCATCATTAAATAATTGTTTAATTTTCCTTTTGCAGGTTGCTTGTAGGGGATAGTTGTTAAGTATGCCGTGTCTTTTATTTTAGTAAATGGATTGCAAGCTACTAAATTTATTGGTGTGTTAAAAGTTAAATTGATTTCTGCAGGTTGAAACAGAGTAGTCTTTAAAACATAGTACTAGTTTAATATAAAGTTTCTTTTACAAATTTCGATGGGTTAATAAATGCAAGTTTTTTTAATTGGTTTAATTCTCAGTTTTAGTTATGCTTTCATGAATCCATTTTATTTATCAATCTTGTTTTAGTGTGCTAGGGTAGAATTATAATTTGGATTATGTTTTTATAAGCATTTTGGTTTGAAATCTAAGTTTTTTAATAATAGGATTAGCTTAGTTTAATTTATGAAGTTCCAGTTCTATATTTGAATTGCAATTTTAATTAGAAGTTTGAATTTGAATTAAGTTTTTAATCATAATTTTATAGTCTTGTGAATTTACTTGATTTAGCATAAGAGTGCATTTGAATTAAGTATAATAGTGTTTTCTTATCATCGATAATTGATGCATGGAATTGAGAGATCACATGGATTTTTAGGATAGTTAATATTTCTTCTATGATGGCTAAGCTTTCGTTAGATTGCTTGATTCATACTTTTCATTTATCCATAGAAGTCAATATTGAATTCATTCCTCTTGAGCTATCACTAATCATTAGATGCCATCGTGATGTTATTAGGCACCGAAGACATAATCATCATCTTTGAAGTTTCTTGTTATTGTAGATTAAGAATAGTTTTTGATTAATCTTTGAATACTGACATGATGCTTTTGATTAAAGTAGGTTAAGATTTTCCTTTGCAGATTATAAATGATTATGCGTTTTGTCTTAATAATAGAGTTTACTTTATAAGTAGTTTTGATTAGTTTACTTGTTGAATAGTTTTGATAGGTTCACTCACTGAACAAGTTTCAATAGGTTAGTTGTTTGATTGCTTACTTGTTGATGCTCATTAGATTGAATAGATTAAATAGATTAATTTGTTGTTGCTGTTGCTCATTAAATTGAATAGATTGAATAAATTACTTCCTGTTTCTCATTAGATTGAATAGGTTAACTTGTTTAATGTAGGGTTTCGATATGCTTCTTTAGGAATAGTCCATTGATCCATTGTTTAAAAGTTACTTAGGGTAAATAGTTCAATTTATTTAATAGGGTTTGTTAATTGATAGTCTTTGCTTAAGTAGATTAACCCTTAGTTAGAACATCTCCTTAGTTAGATCATACTTCTTCATCTTTTCTGCCTTGGCACATATAGTGATACAACTCTAAGTTTACTTACCCCGGGTTGACAATTTAATTGAGGGATTTAGTGCATATAGAACACCCATCAGAAATAATAGTAGTATTAGAACGAAGAGTAATTGTCACAGAGGAATAACAGTAGCTTGGGCATTGCAGATAGAGTTGGGGAGGAAATATCTTTCCAATGTAGCATATAGATTGGTCACACACAACTTTGGGAAGAGGGTAGTGTGGATGGTTGCACAAATTGCCGATGATTGTAGTGCAAGTTAGAAACTTGGGTTTTCCACTTTCTAAGGGAAACTTAAGGTTTCCACTTTGGAAAAACTTGGGGTTTCTAGTTGGCATGAAACTTGGGGTTTCTAGTAGACTTAGTTGCGATAGGGCATGAGTTCGGGTGGAGACTTAGAGATCACAAGTTTTGTGGATGTTTCTAGGTATAGAAACAACTTGAGGTGGGGAGGATGTAAGGTATTTGGCTAGAAGGGTGTTGGAACCCTCACCCAAGTCCTCAAGGAGACATAATTTGGGGTTGCTCCAGCACCCAAGAGTCACACTATTTGGGAAAGTGGGCACCTTGGGCACACAAACTATTGAAATATTGTAACTTCGAATAATATTCTAATTATATTTGAGTTATTATATTATAGATCAAATCCCCTTTTGTGGATTGATCATGTTGTGTCTTGTACAAGACCAAATCCCCTTTTGTGGATTGGTCAAGCCATATTTATATGGTGGTATTTGTAAAGTCAGTCCCTAGTGTTCATAAAGTGGTTTTAACCGCTCCTAGAAGAATTTGGCCCTACTAAGTGAAGAGACACAACCCTAAGTGCCTCATCAACTAGTATTTATATGTGAGGATGGTGCTTGACTTATACACACTCACACTCACTCATCGAGTGCGCATATCTTGAAGGCAGTTTTAGTTGCAGGAGGAAAGAGAAGAGAGGCACATGCTCAGTCTTATTTTATTCTTGGTGTTTTGGTCTTAGCCTTGGCATTGTATTGACAATCTATTATTGAGGAAGTTTTGCTGGGTTTTCTCCCCAATGAGGGTTTCCCAGGATAAAATGTTGTGTACCTTGTGATTGTGTTTCTTTCAGTGATCCTCTTTATGCTGTTGTTTTAGAAATGCATTGAATTCTCATATAATTTGGAAATAACCTAATCAAAACATTAAAAATTAACATGGTATCAGAGCTTGACTGAATAGAGCACCTTTCACTGGGTATCTAAAAACATCATTGTTGTCGTACAAGGAAATTAGGGATTTTTATTGAAGAGGATTTTTTGACCAAAAACTATCTTGGGAAGTGTGCCTTTCCCTAGCGCATCTTTTGCAGCTTGAGAGAAATTTTTCAGTGGCTAGATTCTTCGGAAATTCAAATCCTAGGATGGTACCAGAAAAGAAGGAAACCAAAACCAATACTAGAAGTACCAATCCATATTTATGCAGGTCAAGTTTCAAGGGGTAAAACTTGGAATTTTCTGAAACAATCAGTTCCAGCCATCTTGCCTCAGCCCAACGCATCTCCTGGAAATTTCAGATTCATTTTCTGAGCACTTTCATTTTCTGGTTATTTTCCTAGCTCCAGGTCAAGATGTCTACAAGCACCAAGATTGTTGACAAGTTATAAGGTGTGGAAAAGTTTTGTGCCTACAAGTACAAAATTGGATTCATTCTTGAAAAGAATGACCTTGCAAAATTCATAAAAGAAAATGTTCCGGAACTCGAAGAAGATGAAGCCAAAGAGAAGTACAAGAAGAATATGATTAGGGATACAAGAATAATTGCAGATTCCGTTAAAGACCACTTGATATCTCAAGTGTCTTATAAGAATACTCCAAAATATATGTTTGATTCCCTAACCAGAATGTATGAAGGAAAGAACATCAACTAGAAGATGAACTTGAGAACCCAACTCAAGAATACAAAGATGCAAAAAGGAGAAATAATTCAAGACTGTTTCTCTAGAGTTTCTCAATTCAAGGAACAATTAGAGGAAATTGGGGGCAACTTGGATGAATATGAACTCATAATGAAAAATCTTAATGGTCTCACAAGACCTTGGGATGCCTTCATCCAAACTATTTGTGCAAGAAAAGAGAAACTCCAATTTGACAGTTTATGGGAAGAATGTGTTCAATAAGAAGCAAGAGTGGCCAACCGAGAAGCCATCCTATTAAGAGATGAAGATCAATCCCTAGCTTCTCATGCTAAGGGTGGGAACAAAAAGTTTCATTTTCAAAAGGAGACCCACTTTCATAAAGAATCTCACTCTCCAAAGATATTCCGGAAATATCATAAGGGTCAAAGAAAGGGAAAATATTTCTCCTCCTATCAATGTTATCATTGTGATAAGATGGGACACATTGATAAGAACGGTCCTACTAGAAGTGAAGAATACAAGAGGAAAAATAACAAAAGACATCATGCCCATGCAACTGAATATGACGATCCACCCAAAAAGTAAACTAAAGAAGAGATTGAAGATTATGTTTTGTTTTCATCCCTCTCAGGATCTGTGACACCTGGAGAGGATACTTGGCTCGTAGATAGCAGTTCCTTTAAGCACATGATAGGTCAAAAATACATTCTATCTAGAGTTACAGAAAAGAACTTTCCCTAGAAATTTTCACTTGGAGATGATTATCAATACCCTATCTGTTGGTTTGTTTCTCTGAGCTCTGCCTTTAACATGATTGACCCAGGTTCAAGTCTACTAGGGTTCCAAAAAAGCCTCTAAAACTATCGGCCCTCCTGGTAAACCAAAAGGAAACACAGTACAATGAGTGCACTGCGTAGTCTCATCCGAGTTAGTATTAATGGGTGACTACAATACTCAAGTGCTTGCAGTCCAGGATTAAATGGGGATCTGTTAGTGTGCGCTAAGAGTTCTATTTAATTTATTAATAAATATTATGTCATTCACCGATCTTAGTAATCCTGCTGTTCCTTATGCATGCATGCAAATCAAGAGATATAACTACTTCATCGAAGAATTCATCTAAGACTTAACCATTAAAAACAAAGATATAAACAATAACCATTCCACACAACACATGATTTATAGTGTTTCACCCCTTCCTAGGCTACATCCACAAATATTTGGCTCTAAGGCTCTTTTATTATAGTTCTTTCATGCATGGCGCCATGCGCACTACAACTCCATTCATTCATTCACAAACCGAACTCCACGACCTCTACGAGGCTGAATAGATCACACCAGGATCCTCATCCTGTGATCTAACCCTCAAGGTCTAGTCACTTTTCCCTCCCATAGCTCAACAACTTACAAAAATGTATCGGATCATATTTGCGTTACAGACCTGTTACTCTATCTCATGCGAGTAACTCATAACAACCATCAAAGACACCGATCTGATCCTGTACCTCCTAGGTGTCTATTTATATCTATTCTTGGCTCATTGACCATTACATTCTCTTACCAAAACCCTAACATAATTAGGTCTTCTTGCATGCTAGCCTTGCACACTTTTCTCCTCTGCATGCACACTTTCTTCTGCTTCTTTTCTACCAGTTGTATTTCTTTCCCTTCTTCTTGCATTCGTGCCTCACATGATTTTCTACCAACTATATCTCCTCCACGTCGTGCCTTTTCCCCAAAATGGGCATGTGACCAATAGGACCCCAACACTGACATCGTGATTCGTCCCGAGTCACTGCTTGACTTGTTCCACTGTCACTGCCTGCCTCCTGCTTCAGATATTACCTGTTGCAGTGCGTCATAAATCTATGTTATCTACTGGCACTGTTGTTGAGCCTGACTACTCTTGTCGGCCATAGTGGTGACCATCTGCTCTGAGATAGGAGATTGTAGTATCTCTTCGCCTTCAACTCCGATCTTCTTGATGTTCTTCTTAGCTACGTCACTCTCCATGACTAGCTTCTCCACCTTTTCTTGCAGTGGCTCCAAAAACGCCTGTCTTGCTGTCTTCTGCACCCGCAACACTTTTTCTTCCAACTACAGGGCCTTCAACTCGGTGGCCATTTTGATCTTTTCTGGCAGTGACACTGTTTTCTGTCACTGCTTCACCTTCGCCATTACTGCGTGGAAGTTGTTTTCCTTCTCTTGCATTTCTTAGAGGATCCCATCCTCTAGAAGGTGAGTCCATAGCTGCATGCTCTTCTCTAGCAGCTCCGTGAATGCATGTATGCTTTGGTTGATGTCCTCCACAACTGTTGTTGCCTCCTGCTCTCGCCGCGCTTTGACTCTTGAAGGAGTAGTGGGTGTGACATGCTCCTCTAGTTCTTTGATCTTCTCCTTGTATTCTTGGATAGTCTGCTCTATCCCGCACAACTTCTCTCCCGATGACCTTGCCTCGTCGCTTGTGCTTTCGGGAATTGTTTGAATAAACATGTGGATTTGCTGCTCCATCTCCTCCACTTTATGCTTCACTTTCTCTTTCTGCTACGCCTCAAGGTTGAGGGATTCCTTCAGCGAGATCGCCCTGTCTAGGATATCTTCAATTTTGTGGCATCCACTCTTGCTCTGGACCGAATCTCCTACGTGACGCTCACCTGAATTTTGTACAACACTTTTGTTGGAAACTTGGCCAATGCCACATCCAATGTCTCGATGTATTTAAGGGGTTTCTGCGTTGTTTCTTCATCAATGAACATAATCTCATGGGTGATGATGAAATTGGCGTTGGGCTATGCTGCAAACTGTACTGTGTCAGGCACTGGCACTCCTCCTTAACTTGCATGGATGGTTCTTTTGGTGACTTTGTTTCCCTGATCCATAACTACTCTAACAAAATTTTCACCTTTACACTTGATTGGCGATTGAAGCCTTGTGATTCTCTACATTCTCCCATACTTCAGCCAGTCTCTCCTCAACTACTGTTGCCACTAACTCCACATCATCTGGGATTAGTGAGATATGGATCTGTGGCTTGTGTTCCTTTGCCTTCTTTCGACCACCACTGGTGTGCTCCCCTGGATGCTTCTCTTGGGTAGCTGATGGCTCAGGACTAGGTGGTCTCTGGGTATCCCTAGTAGTGGTTGTCCCTATTTCTCCGGCCTTAGAAATATCCTGGGTTCCTCTCCCTTGCTCTTCCTCCTCAGGTATTTTGTGTGTCCCTGCGCCTGTTTCTTTCGCCTCAGGGTTTTCCTCAGTCCCTGCGTCTATCTCTTTCATGCGCACTTTTCCCATTGAGTGTATGGGTGGCTATTTTGTGCGCAGTGGAGCCTGTGTAAACCCTCTTGGTGGTCTTTTCTATGTGCACAGTTTCTTCTTGGCTGGGGTGCTTCTCTCTTCTTGGTTCTTGACCCATTGGTGCATGTTTGGTGCACCGGGGATGGTCTGTCTTGTGTCCAAGGTCGTGCACTTTGTACCATGGTTGGAATCTGGGGTACCTTCCATTCTTCAGGCCACTCCTGGACTTCTCTGTGGATTTATTATTGCGTGAAACAATAGTTTAGTTGTATCCATTCCTTTTCTTTGTCACGCTTGGCTTGCATCCATAAACTGTGGCATGTTTCCATGAAGTTGGAAACCTGTCCAAACTCCTGGACAATTTCTGGTGTAATGCGCCATGTGTCCACAATAAGGTCTTGCATCTCTACGAAGTACCTCACAAATATATCTGTGTTCGATTTATTTCTCTTGGGGTCTGCGCTGCTGCATAGTGAGATGTATTTTTCTATGCCACACTTCCCTGGTCTCTCTATGTACTTGTTGTAGACCGGTTCTTTCCAACCAATGAGGCTAATGAGGATGAGTAGCCACGAGTAGTGGATCTCAGAGCTCTAGTATTGTGTATCCTTACAATCCTCCAAAAATGAATTTAGGAGGTATGGGCCCCATCTCATCGATCTCCCCTTTTCACAGTACGTGACGACGCCGACCACACCAACCAATACCTCCTCTTTTCGACACTTGCACATTAGTTTTCACCCGAGGAGTCTGGTAGCAAACCTTGTCGCAGGATCATTGATGTCAATCATCCTGATTCTCCTATTGCCTCACTCTGCACCATACTTAGCCTTGATCTCATCTGAGATGGCCTTGGCTCTTGTTTTGTCCTCTAAGTAATTCTCTGGATTTTCCCCATCTGTGGGTAGCCCTATGATTCCTGCGATGAGGTACACAGTGATAGGCACCGACCTATCCATCCATAAAATTCTTCCATGGACATGTGCAAGCAGTTGCTTGATGCAGGCGTTGATAGGATTTCCTCTCCCAAAGTGTGGGGCATCAAACAAGTTCAAGATGCCAATATTATACAACCCCAGGATCCACTACATCGGCTCTATCAGTGGCATGCCTGATGAGCCTGCTCCCCTTCTTTCTAGGCAGACCTGTGACACAAAGTCTGGGAATTTGGTGACATTGGCCACATCATGGGCGAAGTATTTGATGGAAGTGACTCCACTGACCATGTTGTCATTGACCCGCACTCCGTTTGGAAGTTTTGGCAAAACTAGGGTCCCTTCTGCCTGCGGCTATGACCCTCCATGCACACTGCTCTCAGCTTGGCCCTTCCGTTTAGCTTGTGGGGATGAGGCCCCCACCTCAGGTACACCCTCGTGTACTGTGACCTATGCTACCTCTGGTTTGTGGCTCAGTGGCACTAAACCTGTGGTCGGCTCAGTCTGTCATTTCCCTTACCCTCGTGAAGTATCGAACTTCATTCTTTCGAGGTCCTCCTCCATCTGCCCGACCTCTTGTGCTGGGTTTTGATCCTCTTCTACTGTCACCGGGTTTGTTTGATACTATGGTGTGTGGAGTTCATCCACATACACCACTACATGTTTCACTTTCTCCCTTGCATATTTCGCGTGAGCAATAATGTGTGTGTTTCTATCGACCCTGCCCGACTCTCCAACTCATGGCGGTGACATTTCGATGGGGTCGAGGCTTGAAATCTATGAACTCGACGAATGCTTGGTCGAATTCTCACTCTATCTCTCTTTCACTTGGCTCTGCGTTCTATCCTTAGAAATTGACACAATGACTAGCTTTCCCCCCCTTTTTCTGACTTTATAGTGGGATGACGGAGTGACAACTGTTCTGCACTGAAAGTTATCCCTTTTTCACTTTTGGCGGTGTGTCCTACACGTGGTACCTTTATACGTGTTAACTGATGTCCTTTGCGTCTTGTTTTCAAACTTTTTCCCTTTCCTTCGTGCCACAGTCGTTACCTCTATGTATGGGTTGTCGCAATTCCAACCGTCACTCCCAGTTGGTGCCTGACTCCTACAACCGTCACTTTCAGAATTGTCGCGCTCTCTGACCATCGATCCTTTTTGCGATGCGCTAGGATTTTTGGGCATGCAGAGTCCTTGGCTTCTATACTATTTTCTTCTGGCGCAATATTATTATTTTGTAGTGCTAACTCTATGACTTGTGTGTGCAGCCTCTTGTTCTTATCGTCACACAAATTTGCTCGCCTACGCACGCGGGTTTCCACGCAATGTTTTTTTTTTTTTACTGAGCGGTAACTGTCAAGTTACTGGTGGTAGAATGTCCTTGTATAGCTTCAGTCGACTCCCGTTGATCATGCCTTTCAAGTCCTTCCCTTCCAAATCCTTTAGCTATACAACTCCTTCGTCTGTGACAATCTTGACCTCATATGGTCCCAACCAATGCATTCTGAACTTTCTTGGATGTTGAAAATACTTGCTATCATACAGTAGGACTAGGTATCCTTCCTTGAAACGTTTTCTCTTGATATGTCGGTCATGCCAAAATTTGTCCCTTGCTTTCTTTACTTCTTGGTGAAATCCTGCTAGAATCCTATCTTCTTCCATGTTCATTAGATGACTTATCCTTTCTTGTACTGCACCACGTTCTGTCATGTTTGTAATTGCTGCGAGACACAGACTTGGTACCAAAAATTCTAATGGAATCACTGCTTCTTATCCATACACCAATCTAAATGGTGTCTTCCCTACCAGCTTCTTACAAGTAGTTCTATATGCCCATAATACTGCTGGTATCTTTGAATCCCAATTGTCCTTGTTGACATTGCAAATCTTGGTTAGGGAATTATCTAGAATCGTGTTGAAGGCTTCCACTGTTCCATTTTACTAAGGATGGTATGGTGTACTTTTCTGATGGTAGACCTCGAATTCTCCAGTCAGATCTTTGATAGTGCCGTTGATAAAGTGAGTGCCTTGGTCACTCATCGGGATCCTTGGACATCGAAATCTGGTGAGCACATGTTCAAACAGGAAGTGTGCTGCTGTCTCTGCATTGCAATCTTTAACTGGTGTTGCCTCTGTCCATCATGAGAGGTATTCCATCGCAGTGATAGTGTATCGTGCGCCTGATATTCTTCTAGGTGGGTGAATTGGCCCAACAAAATCAATAGCCCATTTTTCAAACACTTGTAGAGTTACTTGTTGGTATAAGGGCATCTCATCCTCTATGTTTGATTTTCCAACCCTTTGAAAAACATCACATTTTTGACAGTATTCCTTTGCATCTCCATGAATAGTTGGCCACCATAATCCTGCACGCAGTACCTTCTGCATTGTATCTTTTCCTGCATAGTGTCCTCTCGCTATTCCGTCATGGTCTTCTGCCAGTATCCTAGGCCTTTTGTGTTCTAGAGTGCATCTTCTCAAGATGTTGTCTGCCCCCATTTGGTATAAGTGTCTGATGATCAATTGGTAGTCGGTTGCTTGGACAACTAGATTCTTCTTCTGGGCGATGTTAAATTCCTGTGGTGCAGTCCTTGTACTTAAATACTCAATAATGCCAACAAAATAATCATCTGTGATCTGAACTGAAAATAACTGTGCGTCAGGGAAGGTATCCTCTAAATTTGTAGGCTCCTCGCCATTGGTGACCCTTGATAAGTGATCAGGTCTTGCATTCAACTTCCATGGTTTCACTATGACTTCAAAGTAAAATTCTTGAAACAAGAGTAACCATCGACAGATTCTCCCCCCCCAACATTGGCTTGTTGACTAGGTACTTAAGGGATGAATGATATTTGAACATCTTAAAATTTTTACCAAGTAGGCAATGCCTAAAATTTTGAAGTGCATACACCATTGCCAGGCCTTATCACTCTGTGGTGTTGTAGTTCTGCTCGGAGTCTGACAATTTTCTGCTTGCAAATGCTATGGGGTGATCCAAATCCCCTACTCCTAGTTGCACCAGAATAACTCCCAAGGCTATGGATGATGGATATACATGCACAAGGAATTTCGTCTCCCAATCTGGAAAGACTAGGATGGGTGTTGTGACCATCTTCTCCTTCAGGGTGTCCAATCCTTGCTGACAAATCTCATTCCACTGGAATTTAGTATCCTTCTTAAGTATTTTCTCCATCGATACAGTGATCTGTGCATACCCCTTGATAAATTTTCTGTAGTATCCTGTATGTCCTAATGTGGCCCTCAACTGGCACACTGATTTTGGTGGTGGAAAGTTCACAATTACCACAATCTTTGTAGGATCCACTATAAAATCTTGTATGCATACTATGTTACCTAATAGAATTCCGAAGAGTGTTCCAAATATACATTTCTTGATGTTCATGGATATTTGGCATTGCCTTCATCTTTCCAACATCAACCTCAACACCTCTACATGATCCTTCAATAGGCTGTACACTATCCATTCATCCAAATATACTTCTATAAATTGATGGATGAATTCTTTGAAGGCAACAATGACTACTCTAGAGAAAATTGTTGGAGCATTTTTCAGTCCAAAAGGAATGACTGTGTACTCGTAGGATCCCCATTCTGTTGCAAAGGTAGTCTTGTGTCAATATTTTGGTTCTATCTTGATTTGGTGGTAGCCCGAGAATCCATCAGTGAATGAGTATGCCTCCTGGCCTCCTACGTTTTCTAGGACTTCATCTGTAAAGGATGTAGGGAAGGGGTAATGTAGGCAATCATCATTGATCTTTCTCAGATATACACATATTCTTATGCCTCCTTTATTTTTCTCCTGAACTACCATGGGGCTTATCCATTTTGATTCTTCTACTGGCTCTATGATTCCTGCTTCCAACATTCTGTCGGTTTCTGCTTAGACCTTTTGCTTGTAGATGGGGTTCAATCTGTAAGGCCTCCATATGATAGGTCTTGCCTCCAGCTTGAGAGGGATCTTCATCTCTCCAATTTCTGCCGCGATACCCTTCATTTCTGTAAAGGTCATTGGGAACATGTCACTGTACTTGTGCAGTAATTTTGTTATCTTGTCCACTATTTTCTCATCCTAGTAGTCTCCAATGCTGGTCATCTTCGGATTCTCGACTGTCCCAATGTTGACTTTCTTTACCTTGATTGGCGCAACAATTACTTTTGATTCTAGAGGTGGACCTTCCACTTCTCTTTCGCCTTCAACTTCCTCAATCTGAATATTGCGCGTATCATCTTCATCTGGTGCTTCTTCCTGCACATGGTAACATGACAACAATTCTTTCACTATCTATCTGTTCTGTTATTGTTCTTCTATCACGAGTTCAACTTGTGGTTCCTTAATGAATATCACCGCCCTTATTTGCTGAAGTGCTGTATCTATGTTGGGGTTCTCATGTTCAAATGAGAAAGTGACTGCAAAGTTTTGTTCTAGTACTGTCCAACTCGTAGTTCCTCTGTGCAGTTCCTGGTCCTAATACCCATTTGTTGGGATGCCCTCTAATGTGTGTACAAAATTATGAGGCCATTCTTCTGGGGGTGTCATCTTCCACAACACTCTGCACTTCTCCAAGTGTTCTGCTGGTGCTCCCTGTCCATCATATTTATGTTGTTGGTTGCTTCTTTGTTCTGCGCCAAACCTGATGCGCAGTAACCGTTTACATTGGTACCAGTCCTTGATTGTTTCTTTTGGTGCGCCCCACCATATTGTAGGTTTATCCTTAAGTGTGATGTCGAGAGCTAACAATATCTATCTGTCTGATACTTCATCTTCATATATCATTAGGAATTCTTCCAGGTCGTTGATTCCATGGAAACTTGGAGGTTCTATGACTTTTGTCCCAACCCATCTTACTGTGCGGTCTATTTGGGCACATATTCTGGTTGAGACTTCATGTAGGTGCTACTGCCAATTCTCCAGACCCGTTTCTGAATCAGAAGCACATGATGTGATACTTATCCAGCTAAGTACACTATCGATAGTTGTATTGATGTAATCTTCGGTGCACGCGGTGGTTTGGTACAACTGGTTAATTTCTTCCAGGTCTAAACATGTTGGTTCCAGAAATATTCCATCTTTTGATAGATCAAGAGGCATGATAACCCTGTATTTTCCTCTTTCAAATGTTATCTTCCTGGTCTTTAGGTTGATTATTGCCTGATTGTCAAACACCCAATCCAACCCTAGTAACGCTGGATATGGTGTTGTGCCATCCACAATTTCGATCACTTCAAATTCTACCTTAGTGTGCACTCCATCTAGATCTAATGTCACTCCTTTTAGCCTCCCTATTGGTAGAAATCTGTGTTGGTTTTCTAACTTCAGTTGGACTGGTGAGTAACCTAAGGCAGGTTCTCCCATGGATTGCCATGTCTTTTTGGGCAATACATTCACTTTAGATCCCAGATCTAATATCACATCGCCCATGTTAAAATCTTCGATGTTGGCAATCAATCTAAACTCTTTGTTGGTTCTCCTTCTGGCATGGAGGTGATTGACTATCCTCTATTCTAAATTTCCCTCAGAGTTTGTCGTACATCTATCTAATAGATTATGTAATACTATAACTGATGATGGATCCTTAAATACTTGAATACATGATTGCATGAAAGTTTTAATACAACTTACTTGGTTTCTCGGGTGGAATTCACTGGTATGGTCCAATGTGGACGACATTTTATACGTTAGGACATCCTAGGTATGCTGCGCGATAGATGTAGATGCAACATTATGGTTGAGAAATTCTTGTCTGGCCTCCTTAAAGGTCTCGTTCTCCTTTTCTGCATCAAATCACTTGGGTGGCTCAGTATTTTTCTTAATCCATTAGTGCTATACTGGTTCCTATTTAGCCCCATCATCTCTTGTTTTAGCACCTTCGCGCGTCACTATGTTGATGTTCCTACCATCTTTGTAGCTTCTGTAGAGATACACTATACATTCTGGTTGTTCTGATTCCGTTTCTCCTATATCTTCCCTAACAATGTTGTGCAATCCTCTGTGTCGTGATCTGTTGCGCGACAATACATGCATGTCGTAGGTGGTAGAGGGAATTCTCTTGCATAGTGCCCTAGATGTTGGCAATTATGGCACACTACTGGACCTCTTCTGCATCCAAAGCCTCCTCTGCCTCATCCTCCCCCTCTGTACCCGACACAATCTTCACGTGGTGTATTGTATTGCGGTACCTGATTATACTGCGCAGGGTTATAATGGGGCTGTAGAGTGTTATACTGCGACTTCGCATTGTTATACTGCTGCGACATAGTATTATATGGTGGTGGTGCCTGATTAAAATGAGGTGAAAATTGACTTATCATGATTTCATCTTGCACCCTATATGTGTCTGACATCCTTTCCCTCATCAGATCCATGGTTCTGCAGTCTTTGTCATCGTGGCCTACTGATTTGCAAAAAGTTCAGTATGCATTCTTTGATACAGTCTGGTACTTCTGCATCATAGGACAATGATATAGATCATGCCCGTGCATCTTGCAAATTTCACACCAGGGTCCCCCTGTCGGTAATGGATTTGGAATCCCTGTTGCTATATACTGCGCGCATGTTGGACATTCATTCTTATGGTGCCCTTCTGTTCTACAAGTGGTACACCAAACAACTTCACTCTTGTCCTTGCCCTGATTCTGATTGATTTGGAAGATAAGATTCTTCAAATCCTCCTTCAACTCCTCTATAGCTGGATCTGTCTTGTGGTATTGATTCTCCTCCATTTGCAAGGCTTCCTGTAGAGCCTCTGCTTGATATTGGAATTTCTGTTGTCTTAGTAGGTATTTCAGGTGTGGTAACAAAGAATTCACAAACAAATGCGTATGTTGCATGTCAGTCATGGCATACCTCAATTTCCCTTTCATATGTTTAAATCACTAGTCAATTTACTAGACAGATTCTCCTGGTTTCTGTCGGATTTCTATCATCTCATTCATGTATTGATCCTCTGAGCTCAGCCTCTAGAACTCATTAATTAGTAATTTCTTAATGTTTGTCAGTGTCCTTGTTGTTCTAGGTGCACTGTTTACGTCTAGACTCATGTACTAGTCTAGTGCGCAGTCTCTTAGCATGATGGCTAGATGCACAAGTTTAGTATCTTCATCAGTGATCTGTTTTTCTTCCCGGATATTTTCACAAATGAACAAGTGTTTCTCAGGGTATTTTTCTACCTCTCCTCAAAATTATGGTAACCAAATGGTGGGATCATGTCCTACCATCCTGAATGCTGAACTGCTACCTCTGCGCGGTGTAGATACTTGACTAATTATCCCTGAACTGGCTCCCCTAGTTGTTGTACCTTGTGTAGATGTACTTCTTGTTGTCTTCCTTCTCCCGAAATTCGGTTGTCTAAATGGTGGTGTTATTTTTGGTGTGTTAGTCACACATGGGTTTATGGGTTCCACACTGGCATTAATATGGATAGGATTGCTACCTTCTATTCTCGCTCTTGGACCTCTCGTCTTCCTCTCATATGTTGTGCAAAGGATTTCCTCAATATACTCCACCGAAGATTCTCTAACTCCTCTTCATCACTTGCCAAGCCTTCCCTCACGGCTACGACTCTCTTCTTGGTGTTCACCTTGTATTGGGAGGGTACTCCACTGCACGTATTTCTAGCTATCGCCATGATTTGCTTGATATGGTCATCTTCCATCATGATTGGGTCCAAGGCTTCCTCCTTATTTCCTTTATCCATTTCTCCAATTTCTGTTAGTGCTTCCCCCCTTCCCCCATGCACGTAGGGAAGTTTAGTTGTCTGATTCCATTGTCATTACACCTTTTTTATAGAGAAATATCTTAATATAAGTATACATTGATCGGATATACCTTCCTCGAGGCCCATGTAGAAACTCGTGCTCTACTGCTCTGTACGACTTCATGGTATCTATTGCAAATTCTATTATAAAGCCTGCTACGATACCGTCGAGCGAAAAATCTATTGCGTGGGTGAATTTGTTATTCACCTACTATAGCTGTGTGATCTAAACTAAGGTCCAATCTAACTGTTGGATCTGGTTTTTTGTGTGGTTATCCTTCAACCTCAATATCCACTCCTGCAATAAGTGTGGAAAATCAAAGAAAAATACTTCATGCAGATCAGTAAACACATACTTCTCAATATATTTGTGCGGTGTACTCTAGGGTTTATGTTATCTTTCTGAGCAAAATCTAGCTCCTTTGTCTTTAGCTAGATTTCGATCTCTACTTTTGTGGGATTCCACAGTCTCAATATCCACTTCTAGCGATGCATTCTCACCTTCTTGGCATCTGGTTTGGTATTCTTTTGACCCACCTTCCATAGATCTTTCCCTCTTTTAACAGATCTTCAATAGATCCCATCTACTCAATCCTATACTGTTCCAACCAACAACATAACCATTTGTTGGTTTGTTTCTATGAGCTTCGACCCTCAAGGTCTAGTCAGTTTTCCCTCCCATAACTCAACAACTTACAAAAAGGTTTCAGATCATTTTTGTGTTACATACCTGTTACTCTATCTCATGCGAGTAACTCATAACAACCATCAAAGACATCGATCCTCTCCTAGACCTCCTAGGTGCCTATTTATATCTATTCTTGGCTTATCGGCCATTACATTCTCTTACCAAAACCCTAACCTAATTAGGTCTTCTTGCATGCTGGCCTTGCACGCTTTTCTCCTCTGCATGCATGCTTTCTTGTGCTGCTTTTCTTCCAGTTGTCTTTCTTTCACTTCTTCTTGCATGCACACCTCACATGCTTTTCTGCCAACTATCTCTCCTCCATGTCGTGCTTTTTCCACAAAATGGGCCTATGCCCAAAACTATCAAAGGAATGGGAGAATCCACCTACAAAATTGATTCAGGAACTCCGATGAGAATGAAGGATGTATTTTATGTACTAGGTTTGAAAAAGAACTTACTTTCTATCTAAACTCTAGATAAGAAAGGTTTTAGAGTTGCATTCATATATGGTGAAGTTCTTATGTGGCCTAAAGGAAAAACTATAGAAGATGCAATTGTTATTGGAACATAAGAATGTATGTTGTACAAGTTAAAAGGTCACTTAGATGTAGCCTTGACTCACTCTATTGAAAGTCCTTGTGAACTTTGGCATAGAATACTAGCTCACATCAACTACAAAGCCTTGCCATATGTAAGCAAGGTAGTTACATGTTTACCAAAATTAAAGGTTGATCATGAAGGTGTATGCAAGGGATATGCATAAGGAAAGAACACAAAAAATCCTTTTCCAAAGAGAGACAATAAAGAAGAAGGAATCTTGGAACTTGTCCACTCAGATGTATGCGGTCCAATGCCATCAACCTCTTTAAGAGGGTATGTATACTATGTATATTTTATTGATGATTACTCTTGTAAGAATTGGATTTATTTGTTGAAGTCAAAAGATGAAGTACTTGGAAAGTTCAAGGAATTCAAAGCCTTGGTAGAAAACCTCTCCAAAAGGAAAATTAAGATACTCAGGTCAGACAATGGAGGAGAGTACACTTCAAATCGATTTGAAAGCTTTTGCAGAGATGTCGAGATTAAGAGGGATCTCACCACTCCCTATAATCCTAAAATAAATAGTGTAGCAGAAAGAAAGAATAGAACGATTATGGAAGCAGTAAAGACTATGATTCACGGTCAATATCTTCCAATGCACATATGGGATGAAGCAACAAGAACAACAATATATGTCCAAAACAGATTATCCCATAGTGCACTTGGATTCAAAACTACCGAATAAATGTTCACCAGAAATAAGCTAGAAGAAAGCCATCTCAAAATATTTGGTTGTTCAATATTTGTACACATTCCAACAAAAAAGAGAACTAAGTTGGATCCTTCAGGAAAGAAGGGAATATTTGTTGGATACTGTGAGGTCTCTAAGGCCTTCAAAATCTACATACCAGGTTACCATTGAGATCAACATAGATGTGACCTTTGATGAAGATGCAACACTCAAAAGATCAAGTAAATTCCATCTTGAAGAAGTATATGAAAAAGAACCTGTAGCTCCTAGACTTGCAGAACCCAAGAAGGAAGTTACAGTTACCCCTGATGACGATATTCCATAAGATAATGATATGATAGAATCTCAAGAACCTCCCTGTATGATGAGATCTCACAAGAGAAAGCCAACTTGGGAAAGAGAACTTATTCAAGATGCAGAGAAGTATGGTGCCCCATAAGGAACCATGAGACAAAACAAGAAACCTAATCCATTCTCCAACTATATGGCCTTGATGTGTGATCTCATAGAAAATGAACCTACTTTCTTTGAAGAATCCATTCAGAAGAAAGAACGGATGGACGCCATGACATAAGAATACCAGTCCATTATAAACAATGATGTATGGGAAGTAGTTCCTAGACCAAAGAACAAATATGTGGTATCTTCCAAGTGGATATACAAGATAAAACATGCAACATATGGAAGTATTGAAAAACATAAGGCAAGATTTGCAGCTCATGGATTTTCTTAGAAGGAAGGTATTGACTATGAAGAAACATTTGCTCCTATAGCTAGATACACTTCTATCAAAACCATCATATCTCTTGCAACCAAAATGAAGTGGAAGTTATACCAGATGGATGTGAAAACAACCTTCTTAAATGGTGTTGTTGAAGAAGAAGTGTATATAGAACAACTATGAGGGTTTGAAGTTGAAGATAGAAAGACTCATATCTGTAGGTTGAATAAAGATCTATATGGGTTGAAGCAAGCTCCTAGAGATTGGTTTGGAAGAATTGATAGTTTTGTGATGAGCTTGGGCTTTACCAAGAGTAAAGATGATTCTAACCTTTACTTCAAGGTTATGAATGATGAGCCAGTCATATTGCTACTATATGTGGATGATTTATTCTTGAGTGGAGAAGAAAATCTCATCACATTTTGCAAGAAGAATCTTGCTACAGAGTTTGAGATGAAATACCTAGGCCCGATGCATTATTTCTTAGGTCTTGAAATTTTGCAGAGCCCTGAGAAGATCTTCCTTAACCAAGGGAAGTATGCAATTGAAATACTAAAGAGATTTGACATGTTCGAATGTAAAGCAACGAACACAACCATGGAAACAAATTTGAAGCTCCTGGTTGATACTTCGTCGGAGTTGGTTGATGATACTCTATACAGACAGATTATTGGATCGTTGATGTATCTGACGAATACTAGGCCATATATATGCTTTGCTATGAACACCTTAAGTTAGTATCTCGTGGAGCCTAAACATGTTCACCTTGTAGCTGCAAAGCACATGATGAGATACCTTAAGGGTACGTTGGATCATGGTATCTGTTATACTAGAGATCATGACTTCAGACTGTATGGCTATACTGATTCAGATTGGGTTGGAAGTGCTTCAGACAGGAAGAGCACTTCATGATGTTTCAATTTGGGGTCAGCCATGAATTCATGGCAAAGCAGGAAGCAATCCATTATTTCTCTCAACATGAAAAAAGAAGAATACATTGCAACATGTTCCACCAGTTGTGAAGCCATATGGATTCAGAAGTTGTTGACAGGTCTGTTTGATCTGGATATGGAAACCACTATGATTCTATGTTATAAACAGAGTTGTATAAAGATGACAAAGAACCCATATTTCCATGATAATTCGAAGCACATAGAGATCTGATATCATTACATTCGTGATATGGTGTAGAGGGGAGCTATAAAGATCCAATATGTTGGCACAAATGAGCAGGTTACAGATGTGTTGACCAATCCTCTGTCTCGTGTGAGGTTTGAGTACTTCTGAAACAAGATTGGTATTTTTTGAAAAGACCTCCATCAAAAGGGGGAGTGATGCTAATGATACTATGGTATCCTGGCCAACAACATGTAGCTCCATTAGGATTTTATATCCTAGGGGATTGATCATCCTTGGGAAGATCTCGAAGGTCCAGTAAGGATGGTCTGTCAGAGTACCTATGCATGTGATAACTAGAGTTGTATAAAGATGACAAAGAACCCATATTTCCATGATAAGTCGAAGCACATAGAGATCCGATATCACTACATTCGTGATATGGTGTAGAGGGGAGATGTAAAGATCCAATATGTTGGCACAAATGAGCAGGTTGCAGATTTGTTGACCAATCCTCTATCTCGTGTGAATTTTGAGTACTTCTGAGACAAGATTGGTATTTTCTGAAAGGAACTCCATTAAAAGGGGGAGTGATGCTAATGATACTATGGTATCTTGACCAACAACATGTAGCTCCGTTAGGATTTTATATCCTAGGGAATTGATCATCATTGGGAATATCTCGAAGGTCCAGTAAGGATGGTCTGTCAGAGTACCTGTGCATGTATATGACAACTGTGGTCAATAGTGGAAGCTCCGTTAGGATTTTATATCCTAGGGACTCTTATGATTCCTGGGAAGATCCCGAAGGTCCGGTAAGGATGATATATCAGAGTACCACGTGGTAGCTTGTTAGGATTTTATATTCTAGGGAATCTTATGATTCCTGGGCAGATCCTGAAGGTATGGTAAGGATGATCTCTCAGAGTACCACAAAATGTTGTTGTTTCACATGCTTCATTCTGTTGCCATATGTTGATGATGTTGTTCCATCCTCATGATGTTGATGATGTTGTTCCAGCCTTGTGCTGTTGATGATGTTTTTTCAGCCTTGTGCTGTTGATGATGTTGTACTAGCTTTGTGTTGTTGGTGATGATGTTGTTCTAGCTTCATGCCATTGATGTTGATGTTTCAACTTCATGCTGATAACGATGATGTCGACGTTACTCCAGCTCCATGTTATGAACGATGATGATATTGATGATGAGAAAAAATTCTAATGATTTGTAGATGTGCCAGCCAATGTTCCAGGTGTTGATGATACTGCCCTCTCTTTCTCTTGATGATGTTGTATTGGGTCACATCAGTAGAATACCCTTATCGTTAAGGGGGAGTGTTGAAATATTGTAACTTCAAAGAATATTCTAATTATATTTGAGTTATTATATAATATTCCAGATATAAAAAAGTATGCAGAACATAAATAAATAGCTATAAATGGAAAATGAACAAAAATATAACCAGAACACCACCACAATAACACCAAAATGATACTAGAATAACACCAGAAAGAGAACTTTGATTACTAAGAGCAATGTTCACTTGCCTCTTCAAGGGGGAAACCTCCAGCAGAGTAGAGCTCTATTACAATAATATCCAAGACAAAAGTTCTCATACCCTCGACTCCTATTTATACTAAATATGTCTATCAAAAGAACCATCTAGAGGAATATCCTTCTAGAAGCAGAAGCTTCTATTAGGTCTTCTTACATTGGACTTATTGTTTATTTCTAGGCCTTATTAAAATTGAACTTTATTACATCATAATATATTATTCTACCTATGTGAGGGGTTAGGTCCCTAACATGTCCTCCCCCTTAAAAACAACCTTGTCCTCAAGGCTTGAGATGTGGAAATTGCTGCAGAATGGTAGCTGGTTCCCAAGTGGCATCTACTGGAGTTGTATCTTTCCACTGGACTAACACTTCCTTGATGGTTCACTGATGCAGACGATGCTCACGCTAGTCCAAAACTGCTTGTGGTTGAAGCCAAACAGAACCTTCTTTGTCTAACTCGGGAAGGTTGGTTTGAGTTTGGAACTTAGTTCCAATCACCTTCTTTAAGCAGGAAACATGAAAAACATGATGGAGCTTAGAATGACTGGGAAAAGCTAAATGATAGGCCACCTGTCCCACACACTTGAGAACAGTATAAGGACCATAAATTGTGGCGCCAATTTCTGATAATGGTCAACTTTGAGGGAATTTCTCTTGTAAGGTTGCAGTCGAAGAAACCCCTGATCCCCTTTTGCAAATTGACGTTCAGAGAGACCTTGATATTCTTGTTGCTTCATGCGATTCTAGGCCATGACCAAATTCTCTTTGAGGGTATGGATAATAGCCTCTCAAACTGTAAGCGTTTTGTCAACCATGCGGACCTTCGAGACACCTAGAAAATATGAGAGAATTGAAGGTGGATTTTGTCCATACACTGCTTCAAAAGGAGTCATGCAGGTAGTTGTATGGTACAAAGTGTTGTACCACCATTCGACTAGTGGTAACCATTGAGCCCACTAGTTTTTCCTTTCCGAGGAAAAACACCTCAAATATGTTTCCAAAAACTTGTTGACAACTTCAGTTTGACCATCGGTTTGGGGATGATAAGTTGCGCTAAGATGCAATTGGGTGCCTTGTAGCTTGAAAAATTCTTGCCAAATATTGCTGGTGAAAGTTGGGTCATGATAAAAAACAATAGAATGCAGCATGCCATGAAGATTGAATACCTGATCCATGGAAAGTTCATCCACAATGGATGCCGTAAATGGGTGTTGAAGAGCATAGAAATGAGCATACTTGGAAATACGATCAACTACCACCAGGATGACTGATTTATTGCCCGATTTAGGTAAGCCTACAATAAAATCCATAGAGATATCTCACCAAATAGCAGGTGGAATTAGAAGCAGTTGTAGTGTGCCAAGAGATTTGACTATTTCTCCCTTGTTGCATTGACAAACATCATATTCAGCCACAAAATTACGAATGTCCTGTTTCATACCATCCTAGAAAAAAGAGCGTTTGACCCCGTCATAGGTTTTGGTAAACCTGGAGTGCCCAACTATGGGTGTAGCATGAAGCTCAGAAAGTACTGTGGATTTAAGTTTTGACTGTTTACTTAAATACAAACGACCTTTGTATTGAAGCTAATCATGGAGCCAAGAGTACCCTGGGGAAACTAGAGAATTGGACTGCAAATGTTGTATCAGATGCAGACTTTTGGGATCGTGTAGCCATTCCTGGCGAATATCTTGAAGCCAATATGGTACAATGAAGGAGAGGGAAAAAAGGGACCCTTCATCTTCATATTTTCGGGAAAGTGCATCCGCAACCATATATTCTTTGCCTTTCTTGTAAATGATCTCATAATCATATTCAAAGATATTATTCACCCATTTTTGTTGCTATGAGGAGGAAATGCGTTGTTCCATAAAATACTTGAGGCTTTGATGATATGTATTAATTTGGAAGCGTTTCCCCAATAGATAAGGGTGCCAAATATCAACGACATGCAGCATAGACAACATTTCCTTTTCATAGATTGATTTGCCCAAATTTTTCTCAGACAATTGTTTGCTGATAAAGGCCAAAGGCCGACCCTCTTGCATAAGGACATCGCCAATTCCTTTCCATGAAGCATCAGATTCCAGGACAAAGGTATTTTTGAAGTCAGGAAGGGCCAGGACTAGAGTGGTGCACATGGCCATCTTCAAGGTTTGAAAAGCCTGAGAAGTTGCTGGAATCCAAGTGAAATAATTATTTTTAAGGAGTGTAGTGAGAGGTTCCACAATCTTTCCATAATTCTTAACAAACTTGCGATAATAACCTATTAAGCCCATAAATCCACGCATTATTTTGAGAATCTTTGATCCAGGTGGATATCGGTGGCCACCCACCTTTTCCAACTGGCTCAAAATAGCTTT
>ML795983.1:431552-447596 GCA_009831015.1 Picea engelmannii
TGATGTACTAACTTACCCAAACGGGGCCCACATGACTTTTGGCGCTTCATCTCCTAGGGTTAGGTTTTTGGATGTCTAGGACTTTTGGCATTCCCGTTTATTGTAAAAAGGCCTTCAGAGCCTCATTGTAATCATCTTCTTGCAAATGCGTGTAGCCGTCACATCTCTTCTCCGAGATAAGCTGCCACCATTCTAGTGAGTCTTTCACTCTGTATTTTTACAGTCTCTGTACATTTCTTTCATTAATAGAAATCGTGTATTACTGTATATCTGTGTTTATGGTTGCATATCTGATACATTTCTGCTATATAATTGAATATCTGTGATATCTCTGTGCATTTCTTTATTATATCTCCGATCTCATTTCGTGCCGAAAATAATCCGGATCAGTGGTATCAGAGCAGGCTGCTCTTGATCATTTTTTCAGTGCATGTCCTCGACGAGGTCCGAGTATAGCAATTTGGGTCTCGAGCTTGTCTCTCTTGAAGAAAATCACTCTCACACACCCAAGAAACCCTCAATGGCGAAAGAAAAGAAAAACGACAGAGCATACGATCCTATCAATCTGTTGCTTGAGCAAGCTCTCACGCGACAGAGGGACGAAATGATGGAGAGTTTTTCCCACATCCTTCAATGCCTGCCAATAGCATCAGGTGCATATTCATCAATCCGACACTTTGGAGGCACCTCGCATTTCAAGGTACATGTTAATTTTGATATTCCTGTATTTGAAGGACAGATAGATGCAGAAGCCCTAGAAAAATGGTCAACTCTGCTAGAAGGTTATTTGTCTATTCACAATTTTTATGACAAAGAAAATATCACCTTCGCGCTCCTTAAAACTCTCCCTCATGTCAAACATTGGTGGGAAACTTACTGGGAGCAAAGTTCCACAGAGGACTCTGGAATATATGAGGTCGATCCCACTTGGGATTTTTTTGTGGATGCGGTAAAGGAACAATATTACCCTGTTGGCAACTATGAGGACCAATACATGAGATGGACCACACTGTGGAAAGAGAGGGGCCAAGAATTTCCAGAGTTCACCAATACCTTCCATACCTTGCGCACCAAGGTGGGTATCAAAGACTCCGAACGACATTTGGTTCTGAAATACCGTGGGGCTCTACACAGATACATCCAAACTGAAATGGATTTTTTGGACATCTCATCACTCGGTGTTGCCTATCAATATGCTATTAAAATCGAGTAGAAATTTAAGCACTAGAACAAACGGGATTTTGATTCTGCAAATCCGCAACAACCAAAGTACGACAAAGATATCCCTAACAAACAGTCTCCCGAAAACCAGTCCAAGCCACATGAAAAGAAGGGTCACAGGAAGACAAAGAAGGACACCGAAAAATGGGGCGATTTCCACAAAATCCCCTGGCACAACACCGATGAATGTCGCTCAAAATAGTCATTGGTGGCTGAGATCAAAGACAAGGAGCTGAACCCTGATTCAGAATTTGATTCTGAAAATACTGGTAAAGGACAGATCATTGACGCAGACCTGACTGCTATTGTCGCGATCGCAACAATTCAACCAGAAGAATCAACAGATCATGAAGAGGGGGAGCGCCTTTTTCATTCACATATGTGGGTGAAGGGGACCCCGCTGCATTTTATTGTTGATAGCGAAAGCCAGAAGAACCTCATCTCAACAGAGGTCGTCAAACAGTTGGGATTGTCGACAACACCACACCCGCAACCATACAACATTGGGTGGTTTCGCCAAGGACGAGATCTTCGTGTCAGCCAACAATGTTGATTATCATACGACATCCAACCCTTCAAGGATGATGTATTATGTGATGTTGCCCCACTGGATGTCTGTGATGTGCTCTTGGGCCAACCATATATGCGGAGACACCATGTTGTTCATGAGTCTCGACCCTGTAGTGTCATTGTTACTTTGGGGGGTCATCTCTACAGAATACCAGAGGTAGTTTTGACTACTGTTCCACCTAAAAAGTGTCGCAAGCTAGTATCTCATACTGCAAAATTCAGCTTCTTCACAATTTGTTCAAAAGGAGAACAAAAGGACACTGCAACCACTACAACCTTGCCCCAAGCACCTTCTATCCAATAGAAGCATGTCGACAAGTTTGCAGCAAAGCGCAAAGAGTCCTTCTACACACCGTCCTCTCATGTATCTCGACTTGTTGAGCAGCCTCAACCTCAACAGGTTTGTGATAGACTTCCACAAACTGAGCAGCGTGATGTCTCCAGCAAGACAAACAACTCACCAAGATGCAGATTCAAAAAACGCTTTTCCTTCTCCCCTGAGAACTCAACGCAATGGAGACCATTGCTTCCTAAGGAGGGAGGATTGATCCAGGTGGATATCGGTGGACACCCACCTTTTCCAACTAGCTCAAAACAACTTTCTGCCAATTTTGGAAATTTACTATTTTTAGCAGGTTTTAACTTCCGGGGCCATTTTGAGGGCCTAAATGAAGGTTTCTCGAGATAAAGGTTCTCAATGATATCCAAAGGCATGATTGAGCCCCCAAAATGAATCTCCTCGATGATACCTTTCCAATGAGCTATCATACACCTAAAACGAAGATTGTATGCAAATGTTATGACCCCGAGAAGTTGATGTACTAACTTACCCAAACAGGGCCCACATGACTTTTGGCGCTTCATCTCCTAGGGTTAGGTTTTTGGATGTTTAGGACTTTTGGCATTCCTTTTTATTGTAAAAAGGCCTTCAGAGCCTCATTGTAATGATCTTCTTGCGAATGTGAGTAGCCGTCACATCTCTTCTTAGAGATAAGCTGCTACCATTCTAGCGAGTCTTTCACTCTGTATTTTCACAGTCTCTGTACATTTCTTTCATTAATAGAAATTGTGTATTACTATATATCTATGTTTATGGTTGCATCTTTGATACATTTATGTTATATTATTGAATATCTGCGATATCTCTGTGCATTTCTTTATTATATCTCCGATCTCATTTCGTGGCGAAAATAATCCGGATCAATCTTTGGGTGAGGCGAGTCTTGCATAGATTCAATCTTTTTAGGATCCACCTTGATGGAAGCCTTGCCAACAAGATGACCCCAGTACTCGAATTACGAGGTGCCAAAAACACATTTAGATTGTTTCAGGAAAAGTTAGTGTTGAGAGGGTGGATGGAGAAATTGATCCACATGACCAAGATGGTCTGTCCAGGTTTTGCTATAGATGAGGATATCATCAAAGAAAACTAAGACAAAATGACAGAGAAAAGGATGGAAGACATGATTCATGATGATTTGGAAAGTGGAGGGAGCATTACACAAGCCAAAGGGCATGACCAAAAACTCATAGTGGCCCTCGTGAGTTCTAAAGGCAGTCTTAGGAATGTATGCCTCTTTCATATAGATCTAGTGGTAGCCAGAATGAAGATCAAGTTTAGTAAAGAACTGGGCGCCACTCAATTCATCCAAGAGGTCATCAATGACATGAATGGGAAATTTGTATTTAGTGGTGAGTTTGTTGAGGGCACGAAAGTCAGGACACATGCACCAAGAACCTTATTTCTTAAGGACCGTGACCACAGGAGAAGAGTAGGGGCTCATACTAGGGCAGATAACACCTGCGTTGAGAAGTTCTTGAACCATTTTCTCAATTTCATTATTTTGGGAAAAGGGGTGATGATAGGGACAGATATTGGGACCCACATTTTATGGACCCACCATTGGCAATCATGATTTGGAAATTATTGATTGCACATATATAACAATTAGTTTTTTGGGCAATGCAGTGACGAATAAAATTATGGGTGCTTCCACTATCAACAAGAATGATGACCTTCCTATGCTTGATGTAACCAATTAGCTTGAGGGTTTGGGGAGGAGAGAAGCCAATGAGAGAATTTAGGGAAATGACCGGTTCTACTTCGGGAGGGTCTGAGGGAGGGGTTATGTCAGTGGGTTCAGGTGACAAATACACAAGGGGAGCTTCAACATCCTTTTCTGAAACATCCTCTGAGATGGCCATAAAAATATTTTTTTCCTTACACTTGTGTCCCGGAAAATATTTGTCATCACAACTATAACAAAGGCCTTTGAGTTAGCGTTCAACCATTTTGGCTCTGGTCAATTTTTGGATCTTTTGTGGAGTAGAAGGATGAGTGGGATTTATTGGTTTAGTGCAAGGAATAAAGGAGGGTTTCTGGTTTTGAGAAGAGACAACCTGTTGTGCTTCCTTAGCTATTTTAGTATCCTCCACCCAACTCTGAGGCCAAGCCATGAGTACATGGGCACGAATATCATCCTTGATACAACTGATAAAACATTCTTAGAAAAAAAAGCATCAGACATGACTTCTGTACGAAAAGCCAGTCGCTCAAAAGCAACTATAAAGTCTTCCACTGTGCCATATTGTTTCAATTTTATCAAACGACCTAAATGGTTGGTGTCAGTGTCAAAGAATTCATAAAGCTCTACCACAAAGTGTGTCCAAGCAACATACCCTTGGCAGACAACTTTTCTCCATTGCCACCATTGCCAATGTTCTTGATCTAGATGGAGAACACCATACCAGAGTTTGGCCAACTCATCCGTAATTTTGTACAAATAGAAATGATGTTCCATTTGAGTTACCCAAACATTGGGACTCGATCCATCAAATTTGGTCACATCCACACGTGGAAGGCATAGGTCACGCTGAAAGTGATGGGGCTGAAAATTATGGGAATGAGAGGAAGTTTTACCTTTGGTATGAAAAGGTGGGTCAGATAAGGGAGGATCTACAGGGATATGCAGCTTGGTGCAAATCATCGTAGTGACAGATTCAAGTTGGGTAGTAATGTGTTGTTTGAGGTCTTGTTTGAGTTCCTCGATTGAGGTGGTGATGGAGGAATGCATGTTTTTATTGATGGTGGAAATATTGGCACTGAGCTGTCTTACTTCTTGTTGGGTCTCTATGAAATTAGAGTGCAAGGTATTGAAGCGAGCTTCCAAGTCTTGGCTACGGGTATGGGCCATGATGGCGAGGGAACCAAAAAGGGGTGGGTGGGGTCAAAACATTTGCTGAAAAATGATAGGTATGAATGTGATAAGGGCGAAGAGAGAAATCCAATGGAATAGGTCTCAAATAATGGTGCCAACAAGATCCATATTTTTTTTTTTTACACCTGCGGAGTTATACTCCGATCTGAAGAATACTGCAGTGATGAAATGCCCAAATTCTTAATCAAGAAGAAATGTGTAGTAATTTGGAAACTCGAATGCATGAGACACAGTTGCACGACAATAGATCTTGTCTATTTTGTTTTTCTTGTTTCTGTCCCCAAAGTTTAGGTATTCAAGGGTTCTATAGAAAAGGGTTTTCCTTGTGCTATATCTCTCTGATATACGTGTGGGTTCCAATAGTAGTAATCAACCCAATATGTTAGGGAACCAACTAAGGAGGCTAGATCGTGCCCTTAGCCGTACTTCCTGACTACCTAGGTAATAGAGAGTATCTTCCCGAGTGTTTTTCTCGATGGCACTATAGCATTCAGGCGACCGATTGGTTTATCTATGGAGGGCTTCAAGAAATCTAGGCTGATCCGTATACATGTGTTGTCTGATGCGCTACCACTCGAAGGGGTACCAACATGGGTTACAAGGGTGGCCAATAGATGTGCGCTTAAGTACCACTTATATTTCCTGCATGTATGAATCCCCGATCGTGGGTTTATGCGCGTAATGAAAGATCTCTGTCGCTTAAAGACACCATAATACGTTTCTACCCTAAAAAAAATTAACCCACAATTTTATGCCGAGGAAGGTGATCTGAAACCACTTGTAATATTCCATATATAAAAAATTATGCAGAACAAAAATAAATAGCTAGAAATGGCAGATGAACAACAATATAACCAAAACAACACCACAATAACACCAAAAATGATACCAGAATAACACCAGAAAGAGCACTTTGATTACTGAGAGAAATTTTCACTTGCCTCTTCAAGGGGGAAACCTCCAGCAGAGCAGAGCACTATTACAATAACATCCAAGACAAAAGTTCTCATACCCTTGACTCCTATTTATACTAAATATGTCTATCAAAAGAACCATCTAGAGGAAGATCCTTCTAGAAGCAGAAGCTTCTATTAGGTCTTCTTACATTGGACTTATTCTTTATTGCCAGGCCTTATTAATATTGACCTTTATTACATCATAATATATTATTCTACCTACGTGAGGGGTTATATCCCTAACATATTATCGTATATATCAAATCCCATTTTGTGAATTGATCATGTTGGGTCTTGTACAAGACCAAATCCCCTTTTGTGGATTGGTAAAACTATATTTATATGGTGGTATTTGTAAAGTTAGCCCCTAATGTTTATAAAGTGGTTTTAACCACTCTTAGAAGAAGTTGATCCTACTAAGTGAAGAGACATAACCCTAAGCGCCTCCTCAACTAGTATTTATATGTGAGGATGGTGCCTCACTTATACACACTCACACTCACTCATCTAGTGTGCATATCTTGAAGGCAGTTGCAGTTGCAGGAGGAAGAAGAAGAGAGGCACATGCTTAGTCTTAGTTTATTCTTGGTGTTTTGGTCTTAGTATTGGAATTTTATTGTAATCTATTATTGAGTAAGTTTTGCTGGGTTTTCTCCCCCATGAGGGTTCCCCAGGATAAAATGTTGCATACATTGTGATTGTGTTTCTTTCAGTGATCCTCTTTATGATGGTGTTTTAGAAATGCATTGAATGCTCATGCAATTTGGAAATAACCTAATAACACCATTAAAACTTAACACAAACACGCCAAGGGGCTTTCCCAAGCACAAGGCAAAGCATGAGGTGGAAGTGACCAAGAGAAGGGGAACACCAAAGAGGTTGGGGCGCGTTAACATGAGGAGTGCACCAAGGTTAGGGTGCATTGGTCCAAAGGGACATGAAGTTTGACAAGCGCATGGGTCCATGAATTGGCACGTCGATTAATTTGGGAGAGTTGGTCCGTGAAGCGGCGCGACACACCCAAAATACGCGATGTTTCGCGAAGGTGACATTTGGAGTCCATATAAAAGAACAAGGGCACATGACCAAGAAGGCAAGTGAAGAGAACAAGATTAGCTCTGAGGTTCTGCAGTACATTTGGACAAGGAGGGGCGACCTCCTTTAAGGGGACAAGTCTCTCCACATGGGAGGAATTATGTTGGCTTGAGGTGATTCTCTGGACAAAGTTGTGGCGACCTTATTTGGGTTGATTCTAGTAGTAGGCAGGGTGAATTTGGAGTTTGGGAAAGTCTTGTCGTAGGTCTGGGTGAGGCATGCTATGAGACAGAACTGTAGGTGTGTGTGAAGCCTTGTGACAGAGAAGAGGTGGTGAGTCTAAGGTGGATGCACGTTTGGGGTGCAAGATGGTATGTTAGAGTGGGATTCAAAAGACATGACTCTCATTCTTTGAATCACACACCTTCCAATGACGAATCGATATAAATTAAATTAAAAGACTTTGAACAATATCTAACTTGTTATAATAGATATGATTATTTTTGGTGATAATATATCAAGTGTATTATATTCTACGCCTATATTTTACCTTGGTACCACTTGTGGACAATTGTAAAGTTTTTTTTAGGGTTTTTTATGCTTGATTATATGGAAAAAAATATAAGTCAGGTTAATAAATAATAATTTTGAGCATGCTTGTTTGACTTACATGTTTTGGGATTTTAATATAACTAATTCCTTATTTGATGAACTTCCTTTTATGATTAGTTTATCACATGATTATCATCGAGAATATCAAGAATTAAAGAAGCATGGAGAACAAGGTATAACCAAGAAGATAATGAAAGAATATAGTGAAGTAGTAGAAATGCCTTCACCATGTCAAATGTGAAACCAACAATGCGCTAGTTCCACATTTGAATTTTTTTCCCAACCTCCATATACATTGGTTAACATGAAGGATCCAAACAATAAGTGACGACTACGTTAATCGTACATAGGTCAAATTGGTAGATCCTTTAAAGCATGTCTCAAAGAGCACATAGCTAACACTACCCACAATTGCATCACTAAGTCAGCTATTGCTAAGCACTCTCTTAAATCCAAACACCTTATTTGTTTTGACCAAACCTAAAATTTGACCTCAACCCCTCATTACTCATCTCATATTATTCGTGAAGCCTTAGAAATTGAGAAACATCATGATAATTTTAATCGTGAAGATGGATACAAACTTAGACAATCGTGGAATCCCACCATTCATCGCCTTGGTCAGTAGCTTAGCCCCCGCACCCCCTCTCCCTCCCTTATTATTGGTTCTTAATTTTACTTCTTTATCTCCTTCTAGGGGTATTCTCTGCTATTTTTCTTTCATATTTTTCCTTCCTCTCTATTAGCTTGGTCCCCCCTTTCCCCTAAGCTAGATCCTCTTTTAAGCCAAAAATGTTTCCCCCCCTTAATCGCTACCTTTCCTTTTTTCTACTAATCTCTCTAATTTCACTAACTTCAACATGGCATTCTCCCCTCATATTTCTTACCTACACTAGTTTCTATGCTTCCACTTCTTTCATTATTTCCCCCATATTTCATATTTCCTCTAAGGTTCCAATATAGTTTAAATTTTCAATAATTAAATTTCTTAATTTCTTAATATTTCAATATTTTAATGTTACAACACTTTATTATCTCTCTATATTCGTTTTTTCTCCCCTAAATCTCCTTTTTCCTCTACGACCCATCATATTCTTTAACTTTTCCATAATTTAATATTTAATTAATCTTTTAACATTTCAACATTTAAAAATTTTTAATCTCTCCCATTTTTTCTCTTCTCTCTTTAATGGCCATATCATTTTATTGAATATCTTAAATCATTTTTAAGACGCAACGACATAACAATCCTTTTCATTAATTTATTATTCTTTCTCTTCAAAGGTCATCTTCTGTTCTTTAATTTAACTTAATTCTATAATATCTTTTTCTTTAGACCTAACGACCTAACAACCCTATCCATTAATTTATTATTATTCTCCCCCTCAATGATCATACCCTCTACATTAAATACTATGCCTCAATATTATTTTCTAACATTTTTGAGCATCAAATATTCTTAATTATGGGTGGAGCGTCCACTCAAAACATTGGACATTTCAAAACTTCTGACATAATGTTTTCCATAAATCTCATCTTACAATATACCTTGATTAAGTTAGGTAGGTCCTATAAACTTGCTTCATCTATGCAACATACCAATACCCATCCATTCAACCTAATTTAACTTACATCTCACTAATTGACCTCCATGCCTATGATAAAAAGAGCAATGCATGCCAATCCTTTCCCCACTAGTCCACCTTCAAGTGTGTTTGAGGCGATATTGGATACCACTTTTGTACTTTTTCTTCTAACCCTTTTCTTAGTCAACCTCCATCTTCATCCTTGATTATTATAAACCCCTTCACCTACCTAGGTCATTGGATAGCACACCCACATGACCACTCTATTGACCAATATTGTGGATATCACATTGGATATTGCAAAAGTCCACCAACACACTATGTGACACACTAAATGTTGGTTTTAGCACTTTGGCTTAAGATTCAATAATCATTCAAATGAAGATAGCTAGAAAAGGAGGTAGCGAAGATGCTATTGTTACAAGTTACCAAAATGAAATTGTCCCCAAGGAACATTTGATGAAAGGTTCAAGAAGTTCATAATGAAGTTCCACGGGGACATGGGAAGGGCACTTGAGGAAACATGGAAAAGTTCAAGAAGTTCATAATGAAGTTCCACGGGGACATGGGAAGGGCACTTGAGGAAACATGGAATAGGATGCTTGCATATCTAAATTGAATTCAAAAAGTGGGTCAAAGCCCTAGATGTGATAAAGATGTGATGGAAAGTAAAATGTCAACCTTTAGATCTCATAAAATATTATATATCCAAGATAACACACTTGGGATGAAAGGCCTTGTGCCCTTAATTTGTGTATTCTATTTGATTGTATTGCACTAAATGTACAAATTGGTTAACAATATAGTACTTTCACATGCCCATATGTAAGAATAGATTGCAAAGAATTATGATGTTATGATAAAATGCACATACATGGGGCTAACCGATGTACCTAAGTAGAATAAATGACGATATAGATAGTTATAAATACCCATGGAGTGCCATTGTGATGGCATGGGTGATATATCTAGTCTTCCAAACTACAATATGTTCTTTATCTACTTCTCACAACCAATCATATTTGCGTTAATGTGCATTTGTTTGGGCCTTCGTATTATCTAAATTTGCTTGATGGATATTTCCTTTACAATTTTGTTTTAGTGCATATATAAGATGAAGGATAATTGAGTAATTAACCTAAGTAATGTAAAGTTTGTTCATTAGCTATGTATGTGTGTAATATAATTAACCAAACAGAAACAATGATTATTGAGTAATTATTCAACAAATATAAGCTATCAAAAAGAAAAATAAAAGAGACAATGATATAAAACATATAGAATATAATCTTTTATTGATATTTTAGAAAAGAGAGAGCAGTGTTCATGGGCCTCTTTGAGGAGACAACCTCTTTTCTCAGAGCTCCAATACAATAACAACACCCACTACTACAATATGGGGTTGTAGTGTTGCTAATTTGCATCGTTATAGCCCTCAAACCATTATTTAGGTTTTTTTAATGGCACATGTTACGTTTTTGGGATGAGAATTTTTACATCGTGGTTGCGTCATATTAGTGTTGTATTTGTGTCATGCAAATGACACTCAAGATACTATTTTTTAAATAATTCATGTTTGCATTGTTATTGTGTCATTCATGCATCGTTGCAGTCGGTACTGCATCAGACGTGTCATGTTTTGCATCATGTTTATGTCATGTTTGCATCATGTTTATGTCATGTTTGCATCATTCTTACATTGTGTTTGTAACAATTAACATTGTGTTTCTGTTGATGAGCATCATGGTTGCAATGTGCATTCATTTTTCTCATATTGTATTTGCATAGATTAGTGTCGAAAAAGGTGATGTTAACACGACACTTTGCCTGCCGTTGCATCAAAAGGATGATGTAGGTTTACCCAGGGTTAACACATACTCCATCCTTGTGTTGAAATAATCGATGCATTGCCAACTTGAGATCAATCTGGAGTTCAATATAGCCAAAAAATAAACAACGCAAAAAAAAAAATATGCATCACCCTTCCCATGAATTTCTAATTTAAAGTGAAAAAATAGGGTCCCCCTCATTTCTTTTTGACATGAGGGTGTAGGGAAGAGTTTCTTGGAGTTGAAATATATTTGTGGGGGAAATCAACAAGAGTAAGAAAGGGAAATTTGTGGGGAATCACCATATCAAAGGTAAGTTTTTTGTCATCTCATCCCCCCCCCCCCACACCTTTTGTTTTTCATTTGCAGATTTAAAACAAAATGTGATGTGTGTTTTAGAGATAAGAGATGGGATTTCGGTTTTGGGGAGGATATGGGGAGATGTGATCTATCTCACCTAATAATATGGTTAAATGAGATGAAATCCAATACAAATATTACACAAGTTTGGTACAATATATATTGGTTAGTTTATATTTTTGAAATACACAAATATTTTGAAAAGTTAAATTATAACGGTAGGTGATATATATTGGTATATATATAGAATTAAGATTACATGTTATTAAAAAGTATATAATTGCATTAAAATGAATTTCAACAATTATTATATGAGATATTGATTTTCTTGTAAATATTATTTATTTTGAAATTGTTTTTTTATCATAAAATAAAACATAAAACTATCTCTAATTGGCTAAGATCTCGTCTTCCTCGTGTTAACAACTCAAAACTCGGAGACATTTAACATAAGTGACATTATGCCCCCTTACCCACCACCAACAAGTTATTAGTGAATAGTTGTATTTACTAATAACTTCAACTTCAACTTTAATATGAATTGACAATTAAATTATAATAAATTTAACTACCTTCAAACAAAAAAAAATAATAATAACATTTTATTTATAAATTTTACTTTTCATTACTATATAAAAAATTATAAAAACAATTAAAATATCAAAATTAAAATATCCCAAATTATTTTTTAAATACAAACCTTTCCTTACACACCAAACTAAAATAAAAATAAAAATACAAAACTAAAATAATATTGTGTAAACTAAAATAAAAATACGAAACTAAAATATTACGTAATCTATTTTAAAGTAAAATATCAAAATTGAAATGTCATGCAAACTATTTTTTAAATACAAACATCCCCTTGCACACCAAATAAAAATAAAAATAAAAATACAAAACTAAAATATTGTGTAAACTTTTTTTAAATGTAAAACTAAAATGTTATGGAATATAACCACTTTCATTGTAATTTATATGTTCAATTTCATTAACATTTTGGTTACGTATATTTCTATCTAAGTGTGAGAATTGTTTATTTGGATTTTTGGATTCTAAAAGGTTTTAATATATTTTTCTAATTTAATATATATATAAATACATAATAATTTTTTATATTTATTATTTATGGAAAATTATGAAAATATTTTTGTATTATAATAATTTTATTAGATTTAATGATTAAAAATTTGTGTTTTTTTTTGAAGATTATATGTTTGATTTTAGAGAAAATTAAGGTATATATTTTTGGGGTACTTGAATTATACAAGTTCAATCATTGAATGGGAAAATATGCCTGCAAAAACTCCAAAAAGTCGAATAGAAATTTATTAGGTAGTATAAAAATTCGGTCAAAAATTGTAGGAACTCCACGCAAAAATTGTAGGAACTCATTTTAGTGATTGAGCTTGTATAATTTGAGCGTCCCAAAGGTTTTTCAGGGTGTTGAATAGATTTATGAATTCAAAAATGCATTTTAAATAATAAAAAATGGTGAGTTCACCAAGATCCGTTTCATCAGATTCGGGTGAAAAAATTCAAAAAGTCTAATGTTTAGACAACGCCGAAATTTATTATAAATTCACTTTAACATTGATAAATATATTTCAGTTTTAAATATTAATAATACAACTATGTATACATTATAAGGTAATTTCTAAAAAACGTTTTGGGAGGAATAATTATTATCCTGTCCACCCAAATTCAATACACATAAATAACATGTTGAACTCATAATAAATGATGATGATGATGATGATGATGTCCACTAAGACCGAATTGGTCTATTAGACCTTAAGAGGGTAAGTGATTACTTGCAATTCTTTAGAATTTTGTTTTTGTGCTTGAAAAGCATTAACATAAGATTTCCAAGATCACCATAGTTTTGTTGAGTTAAGAGATTAGGAAGGTTGGTAGTGTGACAAATATTTTGAAAATGAGATCTAATCTGGGTATAGGCTGAACAATCTAAGAGAAACTGATTTTCATCTTCAACCTTCTTAGTGTCACAAATGTGACACACTCTTTCATCCCATGACGTTTTAGGAATTGACCAACGCCTAGTTTCACTATGGAGCTCGTGAGAATTTGTTATTATCTTAGCAATGTTTATTTTTTTTTTACACTTGTCAACACAGATAGATAATTTTGATCTTCTAGATTAGGGTTGATTACATCCTTATAATACCTTAATTTTCTTTTTTCCTCTAACTCTTTATCGCACCACATTTTCTCCTTAACTTTTGATTTGATGATATTTTTAATAGTATCTTTATTCTGCAAAATGATGTCTTCCATGATTCCCCAATAGTTTAGCCAAGATTGAACATCTTTATGCCATCCTCGCTTGAGTCGATGGTGGTTACAACTCAATTTTGAAGCAATTTTAGGAAGCTTCTTGTCTTCCATGTTGTTTAACTTGTTCTTATACTTTAGGTATCTAGTCATAGCCATGCTCTCAATGGGGGAGAGGCTTGTTTCTAAGAGGAGGATGGGATAGGGCGTATTTCCTTTAATTTTGAGATTATAGGTTATAAAATTCTTTTGTATTTTCTCTATCGTTCTCTAGGATTCACAAGAGATACTACAACCCCATACTTCACATCCATAAAGAATAACAGGTGTAAAAAGAGTCTCAAAGAGGAGTTTCTTCTTATCCCAACTCCAAAGATCGACTGATCTACAATTATTTTCAAGCCCATAATAAACTTTCCATCCCCTAATAATCCTTTTCCCAATGCTATAATTCTAGTTGAGCTTGTGGTGAATATCAATTCAAAGATATTTGTATGAAGTCACTTCCTCCAAGTGATCTTATTAGATTTAATAATCATGACCATAGTCTTATACATATTAACAATCATACCCATATTAAAACAAAAATTATTGAAAATTCTTAGTTGATTTTCAAAATTATATATATATATATATAACTTAAAACTTTATTAATCAACCTTAAAATTTATCTTAATTTATTTTAAATAAATTAAAATTAAAATTATATATATAAACATTACATAATACCATCATTAATACACACCATAAAATGGACTTCGTTTCTCTTTACCAATAACATGAAACTAGTAACTCCCATCATTGATTTCGTTACGTGTTCACTGGACAATGACATATAGATTAAGAGATTGTTTTTAATGTTGGAAATCTTGAAATTAGATTAATTATATATATTTTTATTTATTATTAAAAAGTTAAAATTAAAATAATAAAATAAATAACAAAGTTATTTATATATATATTTTAAATATTTTAATAAATAATTATATGTAATTTAAAATAAAAAGTAAAAATAATTATAAAACACTTAAAATTTGTAATAATATATTATTTATGTATAATTATCATGTAACTCAAAGTTACAAAACCTTAATTTATTTAAAAATGTTTCTTATAAATCATATTATGTAATAATATATTATTTATGTATAATTATCATGTAACTCAAAGTTACAAAACCTTAATTTATTTAAAAATGTTTCTTATAAATCATATTATATAAGATTATATTTTGTTAATAAAATTGACCCAAAATCGTTTAAGTTGAAAATTAGAAAATTAATATTTTCGATGAGTCTTTGGATACGCTCTTTGTGTTTCTATGAAATAGAAATTAGAAAACTTTCAATGAGAACATTAATATTTTTGATGAGTCTTTGGGTAATCTCTTTGCGTTTCTATGAAATAGAAATATAAAACTTTCAATGAGAACGTGGCTTGTTACAAGCATGTTTTTTTTTTTTTTTGAAGGAGCAAACCATATATACAAGGTGTAATAGAGATAGATTCAAAATGTTTTAATTTTTTGAAAGTTAATTTGTTTTAATTTTTTATATCAAATTTTTATGTAAGTTTTTTTTGCTATATGAGGGTGGGGGTGGGGGGAGTATATGAGAAAGTTTTATCATATACTTTCCCCACCCCACTCTCACCCTCACCTTCAAGTTTTCTCATATACTTCCCTCACCCTCACTCTCATATGAGAGAGTGGGGGTGGGGGGAGTATATGAGAAATGGAGAACATTTTTTTGTGATTTATAATTGAAAAATGATGGAAAATATTATTTTATTTTTTATGGAAAATATTATTTTATTTTTTATATTAATAGAAGTATATTAATATATAAAATGAATTTTTAATAGAATGAATTAATATAGAGATAATTTTTTTATTTTTAATTTAAAAATTCTATTTCAATATATTTATTTTTTTAATAATTACATAAATATATAAATTAGTAAAAAACATATTTATTTTTTTAAATTTCAATTTTGTAAAGATAATTTTTTTTGATAATCAGATAAATATATAAATTAGTAAAAAACATATTTATTTTTTTAAATTTCAATTTTGTAAAGATAATCTTTTTAATAATCACATAAATATATAAATTAGTAAAAAACTATGTATTTTACAAAATTTGTGGAAAATTTTGAAAACAAATTGAGTTGATACATTTATTAACATTCTTTCCTTTTAATTTCTATATAATTGTTTATTAATAGAACAATAAATACATATTTAATAAAAATTAGCATTGAACCTAGAATTTGGCAAATAAAGAATTGTAAAATAAATCATATATATATATATATATATATATATATATATATATATATATATATATATATATATATATAT
>ML795984.1:8524-62600 GCA_009831015.1 Picea engelmannii
GCGATGAAAGCCCTACTCAGCTAGTAAACCAAGATCCTTGCCTATCAATCTGATTTGATTGAAAGCACTAATAGATAGCCACAAGAAGCACAAAAAGGCAAGAAAGTTACAGCGGAAAACCCATAGTTCAGTTCGTTGAAGTCCGAAAATATTTATGACACTAGCTAAATGTTTACAATAAAGAACAAAAACATAAACTAGGCTGAATATGTGAAGACAACCTAACCAGTACGCATGGCCATGGTATGGCAATAAGATAAGAGTCTAAATTTTTTAGTACGAATTCTGCAAGATGGGTCCCAACTTTTGATAGTATACATAAAAAAACAAGAAATATTTTATTACAATGAACATTGGGAGAAGTGAAGACAGCAATAAGACTTCAAAGTTTTTGACCAATAAGATATCAGATAAATGAGAATTAAAATTTAAAATAAATAATTATTTTTTAAAACTTTGGATAAATGGGTGTATATTTTATGGTCAACCACAAACTAATAGAAAGTCAAAGCAAACTCAAAGCTATATACCATGCCTATCGACAAGTATAATAAAGAAGATTCATTTGTATAGACATATTATCTTGTCTTGTGCATTGTATATATTGTAAAATGAAATTTCCCCCTCGAAATGGATTATTCATTAATTATTTTTTAGAATTTGGTTCATAACATGCACTCAAGACATTCATCAACAAATTGGACTACATCACCTTTCATACTTGTCAAAAAATATAAACTTCTTGTTGTCCATATACATCTTGGTCAAGAAATCAATTGAGAGTTTCAAACCTAGTGTGGTAATCCAACCACTCAAAGATTCAAAGCTTTACCTTTAATTGTGACTTGGACAATCTAACTAGCCAAGAATGCCAAGATATTTCAGGACACTCTTTTCCTTTGTGATGTGTTGTTCAAAGTATAAATATCATTAATTCTTTCAACCAAGTCAAGGTCGTTAAGATCCCAATATGAAGAAGAGTAGGCCTTGGGCCTATTTTAATGGCACCTACAAGGGGAATCCTCCATTGGAAGGGAAAGGTGGTTTAATTCACTTATGTAATTCTCATTCATTAAGGTTTAAAGTTGGACTTGGAGATGGTACAAATAACTTTTATTTGAATTCGTGGGCCGTGGATTTGAAGCAGCTTTTGACTCTTGGCTCTGGAATATGGTATTACTCATTCAAATCTTAAATCTTTAGAAATTCTCATATGGTAATAAAATGGATGGTGAGTTTTGAGAAAATCTACTCTACAGCCATTATTCAATTAAGTATAGAATCTTCAAACAGGATTATCTTCTATCACAGATGGGCATATTTTCAGAGAGGAACTTAATGAGGATGGATTATCAAGAGACTGTCTTGGTTTATCACGCAGAAAATGGCTGGTCTTGGAGCATCAAGCTGGCCTTCAGTCTGAATTCTCATAGCACTTTCTTTAAGGGACTTCTCCAATGTTTATCACTGGCACTAATTGTCTTGAGTGCTCTTTCCTATGGTACGCATGAATCAATTTTGGAGGATCTGTAGTTAATAGTTAAGACTACAAGAAAAATCTCCTGATACACTTTTTTATAAAAATCTGGAACTGTTTGCTTATATCTATTAGCCTTGAGGTCTTTTATGAATTCTTATGGCATCTGATGTATATAGTTGTATTTTATATGAAACAAAATTACATGTTTTTCCTGTAGAACCAAAAAAAGAGACAATTTCATCCTCAAAGATTTCAAGGATTAGCTAAAATCACAAGGGTTCGAGCAATCATGCCACAGTTACAAAACCCTCGTGAAGACTGGGAAAGTAGATTCTCAAATAAGAAATACAATGCATATTTTTTAATGATAAAAATATCATAAAGAACCAGCAATAATTGTACTATGTGTCAATTATAAGGCTTTGATTCATCCTTTCTAAAAAAGCACACTATTATTTGAGAGTCACTTTCATCAAACATAAAACCCTATTCAAGACGTACGTGGTATACTATCTTCCACAACATTTCAGCGCTCACCAGATCCAAGAGGTGGCCCTATGTTACTTTCCCCTTACATCAAACCCTTGCTATTTTATCGCCCTCAGTGGTCAAAATCTTGATTGATAGTAGCCATCTGAAGACTTCGTTGTGCAGTGTTCGATTCCAGTGGAGTCACGAAAAACCTACAAGCAGTTGTTTAAATTCAATTGAGTGACATAAACTTGCAAAGATTGCTTGCCTATATGCACCTACTTTCCTTTGCCCAAAACACCATATACCCTCACACTATATACCTTAATATACTTAATGGGTAATGGAGTGATTCAGAACCTTATTAATACTTCAGAGTGGCACAGCTGAAGCGTGGTGGGCTCATAACCCACAGGTCCCAGGACCGAATCCTGGCTTTGAACTTTATTAACAAACACATTAGAGTGGCACAGCGAAAGCGTGGTGGGCCCATAATCCACAGGTCCCAGGATCGAATCCTGGCTCTGATACACCCATTCTGTGGACGCAGATTTCATAATATTAAAACAAGATCGAAGGGAGAAGTAGAGGGAGAACAAATTTAAAGAACCAGATGGTGGTGTGAAAACACACCATTGAATTTCATAAACAAAAAGCACTATCTTTTATGCCCTCTCCCCGCGAATGCGGCGAGCGAGCTGAATATCTTTGGGCATAATGGTGACCCTTTTGGCGTGAATGGCACAGAGGTTGGTATCTTCGAAGAGCCCAACAAGATATGCCTCCGCCGCTTCTTGCAGTGCCGCCACCGCTGACGACTGGAATCTCAGGTCCGTCTTGAAATCCTGGGCGATCTCCCTTACAAGCCGCTGGAAGGGCAACTTTCTTATGAGAAGCTCGGTGCTCTTCTGGTATTTTCGAATTTCACGGAGAGCAACGGTACCGGGCCTGAACCTGTGAGGCTTCTTCACTCCACCGGTCGCCGGTGCAGACTTCCTGGCTGCCTTGGTCGCCAGCTGCTTCCGTGGTGCCTTTCCCCCTGTTGATTTACGGGCAGTCTGCTTAGTTCGTGCCATCTCCTCTTCTCTTATCTTGCAACTCCTCTGCTCTGTTCTGCAAATGCAAATTCAACAAACCCTCAACACCGATGGATGCTTTCCCATGCACTATGGGTCCTTTTTAAAACCTTGAAAGATTTGAATATTATCTTTCAAATTGCAGTACATCTCATCTCCACCGTCGCCTCTTTACCCTTAATCAACGGTCCACATTTCAACCCGCCTCTTCCTTTCCCCACTCGGCGCGGATCGCTAACATTGCCCCTCCCCTAACCCTCTCTTGTGTAGCGAAGGCTAGGCGGGAAAAAATCCTATCCTATTAGCCATTGGGCACTATGATGGCCACCAAGTTAAGCCTAACCTCCTCATGTTTATAGGTAGCTTGCTCCCTCCTTCCAAATAAATAGGAAGTAGTTGTACTAGGGGATCAAATAGGAGTAGAGATTTATTTGTTGGTGAAAGAAAAAGTGTTTCCAAAGAAGGATAGAGTTATTTCTTGGCTTTATGTGGTTTTTATTGGTCTCTTAAGTGGTTTTTCTCTTTTTTGCAATGACTATTTACATAACATTCGATTTTGATGTGAAAGCTTGAATCACAAAATCCATGAACATATTTTCATGGCCAAAATAAACCCACCTACAACCCTTGCCAACCAAGTTCCTCAAGTTCAAGCTCAACCAACTACTTGAACCATCAACAATTTTGATGGAGGGTGAGTTAATGTAGTTCATAAAAACTCTAAGAACAATTGTTACAAATCAAATTGCTTAGGTTACCAAACTAATGAGCTTTGGTGTGCCTAAACCTAATAAGCCCACGGTCTCAACTATTAGGAAGATGTCTTGTTATGCCTCCCAAAATATGCCACGGTGGCAAGATGTTTACTCTCTACATTCCCCGTTAAAGTCACAAGCTACCTCAAACTGTGAGAAGCCTTGAAAAGAGCCCAAGGTTTGCACTTTATAAAGGTAGTTTTATATATTGACCGTGAAATTACATATCTCATCCCAACTCCAACATCCCCCTTACCCTTAATTGACAATCCACGTTCCAATGCACCACACGACGTAGATCATCCAATACAATGACGTAACAATTGTGAAGTAAATATAATTTGCACGTGGAAGATTAAATCATATGTTGAGCTTGGGGATTTTGTGGCTCAAAATCCCCTTTTAAAAACATGAAAAATAACTCCACACACCTCTAAAACAAAGGATGAAGGATAGACTTCAATTATCAAGGTGTTGATATTATGGTAATTGCGGGAGGTATTAACCTCCACGTGTAACCTTTGATAAGACTAGAATATTCCTGGAAGCAAGAGAAACCCTAAAACATTGGATAATAACTCTAGGAGACAAGTCGGCTCAAGAGAATATTTAATATTGATTTATTAGCCTCCAGAAAGAGAAGTCGGCCCAATCAAGTGAAATGGAGTAGTATAAATAGAGGGTGTTATAGCTCATTTGTCATACACACTCTCACAACTACATAAGACCAGTGGTGCACAAGTTTGGAGAGGAACTGCAGTTGTAACTGCTGCAACTGGCATTTTGGTTTTGGCTTGGACTTTCTCTTGGTTATGGTTTGGACTTTTTGCTTGCCCTTTGGTTATTCTTGCTTGGTGCGCTACCCTTGGAGAAAGGTGCGCTGGCCTTGGTTGGCTATTAATCTGCTACCGGAATTATTTTGTTTGTCAAGGTTAAGGTGCTCGGGGGTGGCCTTTGTGCCTATGGTTGGGTGACAATATTGTTATATTGTCGATGGAAAAATGAGCACATCCCTTTATTTCTAACAAGTTATGGGCCCACACTATGTTTAGACAGTCTAACCACTAGAAGATAGATTGGGAAGTTATTTGTTAAGTTCAGTATGGCACCAATTACAACTGTAGTTAGGTTTTCTGATTATGCAGCTACAAGAAACCCTAACCCTTGCGTTCAAGCACTTATGATGAAGCATTTGACATAATTCCTTGAGAGCTTAGTGTGCCCTAGCCTAGCACACCTCTTGGTACTATCAGCCAGCAAAAACCTCAGGTTTGAATCTTTGGTCAAGGTCAAAGCCAAAGTTTGACTTGTCAAAGCCAAAGTCAAAGGTTGACTTTTGGTCAAAGTTGAAATTTTAGAGTTCTAGCTTGTTCTAATCATTGAATCTTCAGATTGAGCTTCTAATCTCTTCTTGTCAATATGGTATTTAGTTTCAGATTGGAGGACAAGTTGGACGATGCTACAAAGTTTCAAAGGTATGCACCTGTATATGCTATCTAAGTTATATCATCAAGCAAAACATGAGTGTGCTTGCAGGGAAAGTACTATAGATCTTGTCCAAGTTGTAATCTTGGATTCAGTGCATTCAGAAGAACAAGTGCACCCTCCATCACAGTTAAGGCTTCACGTTCCAGGTTTGATTAAATTGTTAAGCTTCAAATTTGTGTATATCAAAGGTGATAGTTACTACATTACAAATTGTGAAAGCAATCTTTGAAAGATTTTATTATTGCTAGGTGCAATGAATACTCAATTGCATATGAATACTATTGATATAGATGCTTATTGTACTTATTTGCAAATATGAACTAACGCCTACTCTAGGAGATATTTCTTGTTCTTGTTCTCGAACTATATCATCTTACTGATACTACCAAGAAACTATCCTTCATATGAAAGATGTTGTATCAGAAACATTGTTGTTCTTGTTGTCTTAGGCAGGTTATTTCATGAAGGCTATCATGAAGATGTCTTTCCAGGCAGGTACCCTTGTGAAATATGTTTGCGGAAGTTGTCATAGAGGAAGTTTATAAGGATGACTCAATGCTTGCAACAACTGCTAGATGGGCAGCAATTAGAATGGATCGAAACAAACTTAAAGAGACTCAGAAGAGTCAAACTCGAAGGAAGTCATAAATCAAAAGGAAACCAGAAAAGGTTTGTGACAATTTGTAGAAAGCAAAGAGAAGATGCAACAGACGGAAGCATGGACGCTCTTAGATGGAGGGAGATGATCACAAAATTCCAAAAGAAGAGTGTGCATATTTCTCGTTTAGACATGAAGCCTGTATTAGGAGGGAGCTAATCCCCAACGATATGATTCGTTAAAGAAAAATCTGTAAGACTATGAAGTATCCATCCATGTTCTTAATTGGAAGTAGCAACCATGATAAGTAACACGTGTTCATTTTGACTCTAGAAGAAGTCTTCTTCGAAAAGAAGCCTTGAATATCCGTAGTTGTCCAACTACATTTATGTTCCTATGGCAGAAGGTTGGAGCCTTCAGGAAAGAAGGGCATGTAATCTGCAGAAGATTCTGTGGACTCGGACATTGAAGAAAACATGAGGAAGAACATGAAGATTCCAAGAAAGAAAGAAAAGTCAGAACAACCAATTGAACCAGTTTGAACCCACTAGAAGCAGTCAAGTAGAAGGAACCTGTGATGAAGAACAATTTATGTGAGAAATTGTGAAAAAATACTTAAGCATTAATAGATACAAGGCAAGACTCGGGGACAGAGGGTTCTCCCAGTAGGAGGGAGAAGACTACGATGACAACTTGTTCTAGTAACCAGATATACCTCTACCTAAGCCATTATATCTCTTGCAGTATCCATGGGTTGGAGTTTACATCAGATGAATGTAAAGACTGTTCTTCTCAACAGAGTAATTGAAGAAGAAGCGTATGCAGAGCAACCTCAAGGTTTTGAGGTATACTAGAAAGAGGTACGGAGATGGAAGAAAACCTTGTATGGATTCAAGCAAACTTGATGCAGAGCCTCTCATGTACAGCAAAAGCGTGGTGAAAACTTCCTATGACAGAGGAAGTATATTGAAATGGTTCTTCAGAAGTTCGGGATGATGGATTGCAAATCCATGGCAAACTCCCATGATCACATATCTGAAGAAGTTGAGAGACTCTGATCCAGTAGACATGTCTCTGTATCAACAATTGATTGGCTTGTTAATGTATTTGGAGAGTACTCAGTCGGATATTTTCCTTGTGGGGTGTTTGAGTTATGATATACATCTGCATGGATTTATCGATTCATATTGGGCAGGGAGTGCAGATGAAAAAGGAAGTGCTACTTGGATATGTTTCAGTTTGAGCTTTGCCACGATGTTATGGGCTAGCAAGAAATATAAGTATGTTGCACTCAACACTACATAAACAGAGTATATTACAGTTTGTGATGCTTGTATTGAAGTAGTGTGGCATCGTAATTTGGTTTTTGGACTGTCTGATTAGGTGTTGAATTCAACCATGATATATTGTGATGATCAGAGCTATGTGAAGATTTCAAAGAACCCAGTGTTCCATGACAAGTCGAAGCACATTGAGATCAAGCATTATATTCTCCGTGATAAAGTCCAGAGGGGAGAAGTGGTTCTCAAGTATATCTCCATAGATGAGCAGATAGTAGATATTTGGGTAAAGCCTTTGTCCCAGATGAAAAGATTGTGCACTTAAGGGAGAAGTTGGGGCTCGTGGAGACAACTTGCTTATTGAAAAAGGAAAAGATTACTCCCAGGTTGGGAGGGAGCACTAATATGTTATTGATTTATGGGCAACCATTTTTCAGTTCAGAAAATGGTACAGGTTGGGCAGTCAGCTTCCAGTCCGGAAAGTGGCCCAAGATTTCTGGTGGACATGCATTTTCCAGTTCGAAAAATGGTCTAGATTAGAGAGTCGTTTTCGTAATGAAAATGGTTCGATATATTGTTGATGTACCATAGACATCGATTCCCCTTATGGCCAGTGTTTGGGGGAATGGTCTAGGACAATCATTATTCTTGGAAGTCACTCTAAGTAGTGGCCAAGTAGAATGGTCTGCCTTGTTGGGCAGTCATTCTTTCGAAGTTCACAATTGTGAGCAATTTCGAAGAATGGTCCGTTTTGAAGGTTGGTGTAGGACAGTAATTTCCTTAGGAAATGGTCTGGATAGTCATTCCCTAGGGAAAACTCATTCTCTCCAGGTTTCACTATGATTAGTGCCGGAGGAATGGCCCAGTTAGGTGAATGGTCCATGTTCAACAATCAGGGACAAGCATTCCCTAGGGTAGACTCATTCTCTCCAGGTTGCACTATGATTAGTGTCGGAGGAATGGCCCAGTTAGGTGAATGGTCCAGGCTCATAAATCAGGGACAATTATTCTTCTATGCTTGTGAAGAATAGTCCAGATAGCCCATGGCTGATGTTTTACTTTCTAAGGGCAGATGCTCTTCCAGATCTCACAGATGTGAGTGGAAGAATGGCCCAAATGACTCAGTTTGTATCATGATATTGTTATGCAGGTTGATATAAGATGATATCATTGTTGTGGAGATTGTATGTCTCTGGACAGTAGTTATATGCCACAGTGGTGGATGTGTTCCACTGGTTGTGACTATGTGTCATTGGTTAGTAGCCATGTGCTACTAGGTTTGGTTGTGTACCATTGGATAGTAGTTGTGTACTACTATGGATAGACACAATTGTGTTCTATTGAATGACATTGTTCTGATTTCCATGAAGACTATCACTAGTGTTGGAGATGATTACTAGCTAGATGGATAGTCAATATGTTGATGGAAAGACATTCTCCCTATGGAAAATGGTCTAGGACAGTCATTCTTCTAGGACGTATGTCTGGATTAGAAGAATAGTCCTTGTAGCCCGTGGCATGGCTTCCAGCATCTACTGGAACAATTATTCCTCTAGGACATATGTCTGGATTAGAATAATGGTTCTTGTATCACTCTGTGGAGTGAGTGATTTATTCATCATCATGCTCGATTACCCAGATGGAGTATGGCTTCGAGAGATGATGCAGTTGATGCTATCAAATGATACTGATAGTGATGATGGTGCTTGTGATTTGATCATGAGATAGTCTGTGTGGCTATGATGGTGCTACCAGTTGAATGGTATGTTTGTGCTCAAGACCATTGCCTTTAATACCTCCCTATCTAGGAGGGAGTGTTGATATTATGGTAGTTGTGGGAGGTATTAACCTCCATGTGTAACCTTTGATAAGACTAGAATATTTTGGGAAGCAAGAGAAACCCTAAAACGTTGGATAATAACTCTAGGAGACAAGTCAACTCAAGAGAATGTTTAATATTGAGTTATTAGCCTCCACAAAGATAATTCAGCCCAGTCAAGTGAGATAGAGTAGTATAAATAGAGGGCGTTAGAGCTCAGTTGTCATACACACTCTCACAACTGCAAAAGACCAGTGGTGCGCAAGTTTAGAGAGGAACTACCGTTGTTGCAACTGGCATTTCGGTTTTGGCTTGCACTTTCTCGTGGTTATGGTTTGGACTTTCTGCTTGGATTTTAGTTATTCTTCCTTGGTGCACTACCCTTGGAGAAAGGTGCCCTACCCTTGGTTGGCTATTGATCTGCTACCGAAATTATTCTGTTTGTCAAGGTTAAGATGCTTGGGGGTGGCCTTTGTGCCTATGGTTAGGTGACAATATTGCTATATTGTCTATGGAAAAATGAGCACATCCTTTTATTTCTAACACAAGGAACAATTAAAGGCTACAAAGCCTATGTAAACCCAAAGGTAGTATAGCTCTACTAGTCAAGAAAATAAGATCATTAATAAAATCATGCCTCTATCTATGGAAAAATCATGCCTTTGTCACGAAGAGACAATAATAAGGAAGTCATTCTAAATTGTTCCAAGGTATACTCATTATTTCCATACTTAGTAGACTTTCTCAAGGTACACCCATTCTTTCCATACTTAGTAGACTTTCTCAAGGTACACCCATTCTTTCCATACTTAGTAGATTGTGCACTAACAATTCTCCAAGCAAGAACCTTAATAGCTTAGTAACCTAGAATACCCCTAACTAGTTTGGGTTCTTAAAGAGTAACGAGCAAAGAGTACACGTGATATTATTTAGGGTCATGTGCAAGTCCTAAGCAACTTTGACATAATAGATATCCCTACTCACAAACCCTTAGCCAAAAGACTCATATTTGAATGTTGTAAGTTGGCTATAATGATTGTAAACTCTCCCACGTTAGGGAAGATTGAACTTGTTGCATCAAAATAATTGGCAACCAGTGAAAACAAATATAATTTGTAGAAAAATCACATAGTACCTGGGTACTTCATCGATTACATATTTATAACGGTCGTGATCAAACCTTGGATCAAGGAGGCCTGGAAACAACATTGTTGCCACTTACATATCACCTATATTATGGAAAAATGCCTCTTCATTTTTTCCATTTCTTTAAAGGATCGCACTATGCCACCAATATTGTTGCGCATAGATTTTGGGTTTGTCATAATGCCTTTTTGTTTTTCCTTGCATTGAAAAATCCTTAGTCCAATAGAACACCTAGCTCTATTGTTGTGTGTGGATTGAGTTCCTTGACCTTACATGGAATTCTAGTCCTTCCTTGAGCATATTTCTATTTCTATGTGTGATTTTATCTATTATGACCCCCCATCTTATTTAATCTTAGGCCCCATAAAAGGGTTTGTCCAAAAGTTATTTTATCAACTCGGCCTTAAGGATTTCATTGGGGATGAGATTATTAAGGAACATGTGTGATATATCAATTCACATGACACTTGATTTTGTTGCCAAAGCTCATATCATATGATCCATGGCCAATTCATGCCCACCCACGAATTCAAACAACCAAGTTCCTTGATCTCAAGCTCAACCAACTACTCAAGCCACCAACAACCCTAATGGACGTTAGGTTCAGGTAGTTTATAAGAACTCAGAAAACATTGATAAAGTAGTTGCAACCCAAAGGGATTAGCTTAGCAAATCAACAACCTCTAGTTTGTCGATGTTTCATAAATCCGTGACATTAGTTGTTGGGAAGAAGGCAATGCACCCTTCCCAAAAACCTCTTCTTAAGGAGTTGGTAGGATGGCTTGCTCTCCACCTTCCCTTTTAAACTCCTAGGAAAGTTCAAACCCCCAGGAGTTAAAAAAAAAAAGACCAAGTTTCACACTCTAGAAGATTGATTTTATTCCTCGGCAATGAAAGGTCTGACAACTTTGAATTCTTACAAAGTTATGTCTAGGTTGGGTGATAATGCTTATGAAGTACTATGGATTATATTGATATTGTTTCTAAATGAATTTAACATCATGGAAGGTTAGGGGCCTTACTAATCCTGTAGAAAAACTAGGATCCACGAGATAAGGACCTGGCTTTAGAATATTGATGTTTCATGCATTTAGGAAGTGAAAAAAATAGGTTTTGTTATAAATTCCTTGAATTATATTTGGTAATATGTTGCCACTTTCATAACGGATCATGGCAAGGCTAAAGGTGGATGTGCAACCTCGGTCTTTCCCCAACTTGCCTCTTCAGTAATGATTTTTGGAACTGACCTCTCAAAAAGATTAGTTTGGAAACTATTAAATTCAAATGATTAATGTTGGGTTTCAATATATATGCATTTGGTAATGTTGAAGAGTTGACCCTTTAATGAAACTAAATAGCCAACCAAATCCCTAAATTTTGTTGGCTACTAGGTGGGGATTTCAACACGGCGAATGCTTAGGAAGACAAATAAGGCAAGTTAATTGGAATTCCCTCAAGGCCAAGCTTGGCTTCAAAAAGCCAAGCTTCTTGAGATCAAGCTCAACCGGTGACTCAAGCCACCAACAAACCTAATAGAGAATGGGTTCAAGTAGTCTATAAGAAATCTCAAAACAATAAATCAATTGCAACCCAAAAAACTTAGCCTAGCAAGTTGACAACCATTGGTGTGTCGCTGCCTAAAACATCCACAACCTTAATCATTGGGAAGGAGGTAGAAGGCCCCAAGCCAAAACACCTCCTCTAAAGAAGGCAATAGGAGGGATTAATCCATTGAGTCCCATTTTAAACTCCTAGGTGGTTTCAAACCCCAAGAAATCTCAAAAAATACCAAGGTTCACACTCTATAATATTGATTTTATTCCCTGACCATGAAAGGGACAATAACTTTGAATGCTTATGAAGTTCTATCTAGGTTGGGAGAAAATGTTGATGAATATAATATGGATTATCTTACTACCACCATTTTCAAATGAATTTAACGTATCAAGGACCTTACAAATCCCTATAAAAAAATCATGGTTTGTGATATAAGGACCCTGCTTCAAAATCTTGATATTTTGTGTGTATAGGAAGTGATTTTTTTTTTTTGTTTTTTTTGCTTTAATGTGCCCTGAATTATATTTGGTCACATGTTGTCACTTTCATGACTTATCATGGTAGGGGGTAAACGTGGAGTTGCAACTGTAATCTCAGCCCAAGCTGCCTCCTTGACAATGTGTTGGATAACGGACCCTTCCTAGATATTAATTTGGATATTAATGAATTGGAATGGTTGAATGTTGGTTTTTAGTATTTACGCATCCAATGATGTTGGAGAACATACCCTTTTATGAAACTAGATATCCAAAAAACTCCCTAAGTCCCACTAGCTATGTGGGGATAACAATGCGATGGACACTCAAAAAGACAAAGAAAGCACATAGCCCGTTAAAATGCCTCATGGTGATCATTTTACCTAAAATTCCCTTAAGGCCAAGCTTGGGTTGTATGGCCCCACTAGATTTGAAAGGAAAGAGTCATTTAAATGGTGTACATGGTTTACTTTTGAAAAGGGCAATGAAAGAGTTCTTAATAGATTGGTTTGAGATTTATTGTTTGAGCATAATACCTTGATTCCACTTTTACTACAACAATGCAAGGCCTATACAAGTGTTGGGAGAGACCGTTCTTCCACACCACTAACTGCTTTACTTCTTTACTCCCAATGGAGCTGATAAACTGCAAATAAATAAGACTTGTTTCCTCTTCAAATATGTCTCATTTGAAAACTCATATTTTTATTAATTGCATCAAAATGGTTTACGATCTCTTGCCCACACCCAAGGGAAAAGATGGATGGATCATACAGTATGAGGATGCCATTACATGCACTCCCTCATTTTAGAAGTTGTAAATGAAAAATTACCTCAATCTAGCAGACATGACACAAGGTTGTTAAAGAAGAGTTAGAATAGGTCACCAATGACATCAATACAACCCCTTTGATGAAAAACATAATCCATGCCTATAAAATTGTGGCACTTCCTGCAAGTTGATAAAGCTCATCAAGCCTTGTTGAGCTTGTGCTTATACTTAGAGGGGGGTGAATTAGTATGAGATATCTTTTACTTTATTTAACCATTCATCAATCATTCATTAGCTAAGAAACAATAATCACATATAAACTCAAATCAAAATGCACATAGTTTAACGTGGAAACCCTCACGGGAGAAAATCACAAAAAACATATCTTTATAAATGTTTGTAGGCACCAACCTATTGGAGACACCAATCTCCTTAAATAAGCACCAAATCAACAAGATGTAGGCACCAACCTACTGGAGACACCAATCTCCTCAACGGAGCACCAACTCAATAAGATATGTGCATACACCAATCCAAGATCTTCATACACAAAGTACTTCTGACTTCACTTGCATGCTTCATTCCACAGACAATCCTTCAAACCCTAGCAAGCCTCATTCCCGAAATGTAATCACTAACGACAACATCCACTGACAACAACATCCATTAAAGGAAACATCCAGTAACGACAACATCACAACCTCAAAACAATGCACACAACAACGTAATTGACCTTTAGTCCTTCATAGTGCACCTTGATAACAAGAAAGACCCCAAGAAAATCCCTTAGACTTCTATTGCACACCAGAAAGACACCCCAACACATTTAGCACACCTTAGATCACTTATGTGCACCTCAGAATTGATCTCTTGCTTGATTTCACTACAAATGTGAAAATTTATCATGTATTTATAGTAATTATGTCCCCACTTTTCGGGCCGACCTGTAAAGACTGGTTGAGACAACCTCAATTTTATGGCTGGGTTGTGAGACGAAAAAAATCATATCTCTTCATTCCTAGGGAGTTAGAAGGAATTCCATATACCATTTGAAAGGTCTCGGAATAAGCTTTCTAACCATATAACTTGTGCTCCCATTTGAGCTAGGCATGTAGGGTAAAATGCCTTCAAAGATAGGGTATCTAAATTGTCCAAAAATAATACTTTCAACAATCTCCATCTTGCAATATTTATCTTGGACATATGTAGGCTTGTAATATTTATTTAGGACATCTTTAGGATCCCCTTGGCTTCGAAATCAATGATGACAATATTTCCAACAATCTCCCCCTTTGTCATTGATGGAAACCCTTAGTCAATTATGATATTCTCATTGTTTACAACTTTCCTTTTGTTTGAAATTCTTTCTATCTGCAACTTCTCCCCCTTTGGCATCAATGGCAAAGGGCCTCTCCCCTTGATATTGTGCTTCCCTTTATTGAAAATATGAGAGAGATATCACTCCTAGCTTCTGTTCCACACAACACTTTTCTTCTTTGACTTCATCGAGTATGTATACATTTCTTGAGGTTCTATTTGCATTTGCCACCAATCTTCCTGGAGTTACTTTCCTTGTCCCACACCTTTTAGAATGAAATGTGAGATTGTATTCTTGATCACACATTTTATTGACACTTAGAAGTTTGCGCTTTAACAATTCAACATACAGGGCATTATGTATCTTAGTCTTTCCATTATCAAGTCTAAAAGTACCTTTTTCCAACTATCCTCATAGAGCCATTATCTCCAAAAGTAACCCGACCTCATTTTTCTTCCTTCAAGGTGATAAACTTGGTCTAGTCCCCTATCATGTGTTTTGAACATCCATTGTCAATGTATCATTGGTTCCCTTCATTTTGAGCATAAACTGCAAGTCTGCATTCTTCCTTCTTTTGTTCTTCTTGCTTCCTTTTCCACACCTTGTGTATTCTTCTTTGTGTTTGGCAAGAACATCTTCTTCCTTCTTTATTATGTTGCTTCTGCATTCACGTTCTATGTGCCCATAATTATTGCACTTATAACATTCAACATTGTAATCAAGTAGAGGAGCAAATGGATTGTAGTTTCTATCAACAAACCCATGAGAACTTCTAGTTTTGTTGCTCACATAATCATTATTTACAGTTTTACAAGAACCTATGTTTATATGTCTCACATGATCACTTCTTGCATAAGATTTACAATCTATTGCTTTATGACCAAAGTTATTACAAGAAAAACAATAGCCAATAAAAGAGATTTTGGTATCGGTTTGTAAAAGGTCTTCTTAGTGGAACAACTCGTATGAACTCATTCTTGTGGGAAGAATCGGATTTATGTTGGTCATCATTTCCTTTCATGTTGTTGCTTTCATTGTTGATGGAGTCTTTGAGAATATTGGCATAGCTTTTAGGTTTTTCTTCGTTTTCCTTTTATGATGGCTTTGTGACCTTAGTGCTTGCATCTCCCTCGGGGCTCTTTTGTTTTTCGTCATAGCCAAGACCTATCTTGATGAATGGTGACCTTTTGGAAACTGAGAATATTATATAAGATTCCAATACTCTTTCCAAACTTCAAGCTTATGTTCAATTGATCAATTATTTTCTCTATTTCCTTTATTAAGGAAACTATTTCGGCTTCTAGCTTCTTGCAATTTTCTTCTGTTTCTTTTAGTTGGCTCCTTATCACTTCTTCTATCATTTTTATCTCTCCTAGTTGAGTCTTGAGGATGATATATATCTTCTTTGTTTCTTCAAGATCGTGATCCTCCTCTTCATATTTTTGCAATTGATCTTTATGCTCTCTATTATTTTCCCTAAGTCTGTATATTTCTTCTAAGGCACTAATGAGTTCTGCTTCAAGATTAACTTCCCCATCAATGTCTTCCCCTTCTTCTTCTGATTTTTATTTCTTATTGTCTTCACTTTCTTTATCGATAGAATTTGTATCCATGGCCATTAAGAGGAATTCTTCTTTTTCAATATTAGAAACATATCTATCACTTTCTTTAGACGAGCTATTATCCTCTCTAGAGTAAAAACTCATATTCTTAGTATATTTTCCTCTTTTGTGTCTATAAGATTTGATTCTATTGTTATGTTCTTCTTTGACATTATTGTCCTCATCATCACCGTATTCCCTTTTTGCATATGGACATTTAGCAGGAAAATGCCCTACTCTACCATAATTAAAACATATGAAGGGTAGCTTACCTTTGTGTTTGCCAGATCCTCTTTTTAGCTTTCTCCCAAATTGTGCTTCTTCTATATTTGATTCATGGCTGGAACAATCACATAATTTGTGTCCTTTTGTCCTCTTTGATGTTTTGAAAGCTGTTTCCTTCCGTGTTGGCTTTTATTTTTATGTCCTAATCTCATATGCAGTGAGAATCCCATGCAACTCATCCGTTGTTAGTTTATCCAGTTCCTTCATTTCTTCAATGGCACAGAACTTGGCATCAAATCTTAAGTGGAGATACTTGAGCACATTTTTCACAATCACTAATTCTTCAACCTCCTCTCCAAGTCCTCTGACTATGTTGACAATTTCATCCACTTGAAGAAAATAGGCTGCAACATTTTCTTCGTCTTCCATTTTCAAACTCTCAAACTGTCTTCTATGAGTTTGGAGCTTTGCTTTCTTCACCTTGTCATCACCTTCATAGATGTTTTGAAGTTTGTCCCAAATATATTTTTCCGATTTACAATGCATCACCTTGATGAATTTTGATTTTGATAGACCATTCAATATAGCATTCATGGCTTTTGCATTATGTTCACTAGAATTATTCCCAGCTACATATGTTGATGGAGTTGTATAATCATTCACGACTTATTGCCAAATATCAAACCCAAGATCCATTTGATAAGTCCACAACCTTACACTCCAGAATGCATAGTTTTTTCTGTCAAACAATGGACCCATGTTTGTGAAGAAACTTTCTTGACTATCCATGTGTGCTCCTGAAATCTGCCTTCTAGTGGTTAGACTGTTTATGAAGGAACCCCCTCTGATACCAATTGTTGAGCTTATGCTTATGCTGAGAGGGGGGGGTGGTGAATCAATATGATATACTTTTTAATTTATTTAACCATGATTCAATCATTCATTAGTTGAGAAACAATAATCACATATAATCTAAAATCACAATGCACATAGTTTAACGTGGAAACCCTTGTGGGAGAAAACCACAAAAACGTATCTTTGTAAATGTATGTAGGAACCAACCTATTGTTACAAATATTGTAGGCACCAACCTACTAGAGACACCAATCTCCTTAATTGAGCACCAACTCAACAAGATGTAGGCACCAACCTACCGGAGATACCATTCTCCTCAACCGAGCACCAACTCAATAACATATGTGTAGACACCAATCCAAGATATTCATACATAGAGTACTTATGACTTCACCTGCATGCTTCATTCCACAAAAAATCCTTCAAACCCTAACAAGCCTCATAACATCATTCCCATAATGTAATCATTGATGACAACATCCACCGATGGTAACATCCATTGAAGACAACATCCACCAACGACAACATCACAACCTCAAAACAATGTACACGCCAACATCACTAACCTTCAGTCCTTCATAGCACACCTTAAGAACATGAAATACCCCAAGAAAATCCCTTATACTTCTCTTGCACACCAGAAAGACACACCAACACCTTTGGTGCACCTCATAATTGATCTCTTGCTTGGTTTCACTACAAATGTGAAAATCTATCATGTATTTATAGTAATTATGTCCCCACTTTCAGGGTCGACCTGTAAAGATTGGTTGAGACGACCTTAATTTTCTGGCTAGGTTGTCGGATGGAAAAATCCTTATCTCCTAAATCCTAGGGAGTTAGAGAGAATGCCATATATCATTGGAAAGGTATCAAAATAATATTTCCAACCATATAACTTGTGCTCCCATTTGAGCTAGGAATGTAGGGTAAAAATGCCTTAAAAGATAGGGTATCCAAATTGACCAAAAATGATACTTTCAACAATCTCCATCTTGCAATATTTATCTTGGACATATGTAGGCTTGTAATATTTATCTTAGACATATGTAGGCTCCCCATGTATTTGAAATCAATGACAACAATATTTCCAACAAGCCTAAGTGGTTTTTCTACCCAATTTTTTTTGGATACACCATATGTTCCCATTCAAAAAAAGTTTAACTAAAAACGTGTTTGCAGATATTTATGGATCCATTGATTGATCATTTTGTTAGAATGATGTAACGACATAGTCATGAACATTGGATTAGTCACACAAAATACTCATTGGTAAATTTATAGTAAAAACCATTCAAGGTATTAGTCACAAGTTTGGCATAAGCATGTTCACATGTAATGCATTTTGTGATGATTAATTAACACATTTGTAGGACACATATGGAAAAATTAACCTTCAGTGGAGAAATTATATTTGTTGGCTTCCTATATTTCAAATTCATTCAAATAAATTTCATATTCATAAAATGGAACTTTGGCCTCTCTTGCATATGCATTTCCAAAGAATAATAATTTTCAAATGCATAAGATCTATTGTTATATTTAGAATAAATTTGACATTTTTCTAAGTTTTGCCAAAGGATTAAAACACTTGTGGGTTTCAATAATTATGATATTTCTAATGAGGTCGCCCTCATCTCACCATTGAAATATGCATAACTTAATGGTGGATATTTATGTGGCCAACCTCATATTTGTTTATACCAGTGGCTCTAATGCACACTTCTTTCTTTAAAAGGCCCTAGTGCAATTGTGATTTCTTAATTGCACAAGTCTTTCTTTAGAGATATCAGTGTCAATACAATTTCCTAATCACATGGTCAAGAGGCCAAGAGTGAAATTCTCTCCCCTTTATATCTTCCCTGAGCATGATTTCTTGTTGTGGGGCTTTCCCATTCCACATTGCATCTTCGTGAGCATGGAAGAGAATTTGCCTCCCATTTATTTATCGATCCCTAAGCGTGACTTCCATATGTGGGGCCCTCCAAATTAACATCATAGTTAGGAGGATGTGAGGGAGCTTATATTCCCTTTATTTATTCCCCAAGGATGATTGCTTAAGGTGGGGATTTCTCAATCAACCTCATGACAAGAGGAGGTCGAGAGGGAATATCCCTCCCCAAGTGAAATTCTCAAATTTTGGGCCTACCCAATTAACATCATATCAACAAGCAACCAAGAGGAAATTACTATCCCCTTTACTACCTCTCAATTTACAATTTCATGACCATGAGGAAATTTGTCTCACCCCTTTATCACTTTTGTGATCGTGATCACTCAATTGCGTAATCAAGGGAGGGGGGTGGGAGATTTTCTTGCACTTTTATTTTATCACAATTTGAATCACTTGATATGGGCCCTACTGGTTTTATTTCTTCAATCTATGGTTCTAATATCTTAGACACGTGTTCTATTGGGGAAGATCCCATAGAAAACCCTTCTTTTTCAACCGCTTCTATAACAAACATATTAGGTTCCTAAACTATTTCCATAATTATGCTCTCAATTCTTATATTTTTATTGTCATGGACACCCTCATGTGAAGTAGATGGTGACCACTCACACTGTTCCTTGATAACTTGGAATAGAGTGTCCAAACCTGCCTTAGACTCATAATATTTTAATTTTTCTTGGGCAATAATCAATTTTTCTTGTAGCCTTTAATTTGTTTTTCTAAACTTCTTGGTGAACCTCACCAACTACTGATAATATTCCTTATGGTTTAAATAAAGATGCAGGAGATGGTACTTACCATAAAACATACCTTTCTTCTACTTCTTATTTGTAAGGTTTTGTCTTGTTTCTTCCATATCAACCATATCCATAATGACGGCTAGCTCTGAGTCCTCTACAAGTCCACCCAATTATAGCACTATAGGGTTATAAAAATGCTCAACCCAATATCCCTAGTATCACACTTAGTTGGTGTTGAAGCTTTTATGGCAACTATTTGTACCAATTCTAGTTCCACTATGGCTTCTTTATCTTTTGCAACATGATCGATCTTGTTCGGGAGCGCTTGAATATTTCAAGGAAATGAACCGTTTTATGTGAGCTACATCTTTTGCTTTACGAGGAACTTCTCATAAGCAAGGTTTCATCTGGAATTTTTATGCACTGAGGCCTAAGATTTACTGCTTTAGTCGAGTAATCCCTTGCTCCAACTATTTCAACTACTTCTGCAACCTCAACTCACCCTGCAACCTATTCTTCCTCTAAAGGATCGTTTTCTTGTTCCTCCTAAGGCAACTGTATTTCTACAAATGTGCCCCAACTCTAGTTTACCCTTGAAAGAGCATCGACCACCAACAATTTAATCAACCCATGGTGGGCTAAAATTCCCTTTGGGTTTTTTTTCTCTCGTGTACCATTTTTGACATTAAATGTAGTGACCAAAGAAGAAAACATAGAATGCAGATGAGTTGTTTGCGCATGAGATGGGTTAGTAGTTTAAAATTATATCCATATAACAAACTATACCTTCCTTCATAGGTGAGTTATATCTATATACAAGTGCAACCTCAAACCACGGTTTCCTTAGTTGTTATCACCCAAAAGTTGATCACCCAACCAAAAAGTTAGGTTTATCGAAATACACCATTCATAGTATGGGTATCATATGTCTAAACCCACAGTTACATCATTTTCCACTAATTTTTTCCAAAGAAAAAAATCTAGTAATTTTATTAGAGATTAACAAAATTACATGAGAATAATACCATGAAGGGTATTTCCATCATTCATGTTGGGTCAAAAGATGAAAAGACCAAGAGGTCTAAGTCTGGAGCAAGACTGGTTGATAGTGATATCATCAATGAGACTTAAGCTACAAAAATTTGTTGTCTTGATTACAATTCAGAGGGTTCCATACCACCATTTCAGTGAGCATAGTCTAGAAAATATAAGCACCATTGTTCATCAACTAAAAAAAAATTAAACTAGCATTTACTTCCTGAAGCATTCCAAAAAATCAATGGTTATCACTATAGAAGAGTCTTTTAGAAGTTCATCTCAAAAAATAGACAGGATCCTAAAGCCAAGATTCATGAAAGTAAATATAAGTATATCCCTATTGAGATTTTGTTGTCTCCCAATGTCCTTATATATTGAGGCTGTCCTTGGAGAGATTATCAACTTCCTTGTTATTTTCCCTATAAACATGAGCAAAAGAGATGTGAGGAAAGGAAGATTGCAGATGTTTGAATTATCGATAGATGGGTTGTAACAAGAAGTTTCTCTGTTCGACATCTCCATTCACTCATTGGATCATAAGGAGAGAGTCCCCCATGACTTGAAGATGCGTGATTCCTTTTTCAATGGCAAGTAATAAGACCATTTTTGGGGATATAAGCTCACTTTGATTGTTTGATGACTAGCCAATGTCGACTTTGAAGCCGAGGGTACGGTTTTGAGAGAGGAATATTACCCCCCCTACTCCTTCTTTGGGTGGATCTCCCTAGGATGCTCCATCAAAAAAGTCCCCAAGGGGTCTTGGTGTCAATAATCAAGTAAGAAATCTAATCACACAGAGGGATTGATGAGAATGGAGGGAAAGTGCTTATGATATTCAAACTTTGGGATGCACATTTGAAAGGTAGAGTGCCCTTGTTTTCAAATATTTTTGCATTTCTTATAGTCCATACTCCCCATGCTATGGTGAGAGGCAAAGCTTGAAATATTTTGTTTCTTTGTCCTTATGCTAGTTCCTTAAGGCAACTTCAATTGAGTGTCCTTGCCATTTTGATTTCAACCATGTGAGTCCTTCAATTTTTATCCAAACTTGCTTGGTGAAGGGACAACGAAGGATGAGAACATCATTTCCACTATTATAACCTAAGGAACCACTTTTCCTAAAGTTATTTCCATTTCATAAAGTTATAAAACACCTTTATGACCTTTTCCTCTTGAAATTATCTAAAAAAGCAAAATACAATAAAATTAAATTAAAAAACCCTAAAAGTAATGGTTAAATTTGATATGGTCAACAATAATGTTTTATTATCATGACCATGTCAAGGATAACTACTATTTTGCTTACAAATTCAAGAGGTCTCTCCCATTTTCCATATATCCATCCATTGAAAGTAACAAAGTGTTGTTGAAATTTCCCTAGATCTTTTGGCTACATTCATCGTCACTTTCAACCACAAGGGTGAGAATCCAAGGCACGCCACACACTTAGGAACAACAAAGAACTCTCCCAAGGAGGAGGCCAAGGAGACCATCATCTTCAAAGAGCTTCCCCACAAGTGTTGTAAAAGCTTTCAATTTAGGTAATGAAGCATTTGTTCATTCTTTTTTGAGATTGTTGTTCTAGTTTTTATTTGTTTTCCGTAGTTATTTATTTCTCTATTGAATGGCATGGTGTTTCATAGAAAGTTAAGGTTTCTAGTTTTACTTCCCATATTTGTCTATGATCTAGATACAACCACTATATTTGTATATTTACTAACCCTTGTTGCAGAATTTACACAACATATTGGTGACTCCATTGGGGATTTGAGCCATCTCTTGATCCATGGTTGTGGGTGTGTGGATAAACCATATTCACTCTCTTTTCCATTTGATCTTTTGAGTTTTTTAGGGATTTTTAGCTTTCTATTATTTTATGTACTATCCTCACAGGAAATGGGTATAAAAAACTGTTAAGATCTTCCTCAGAGACTAGCACACAACTATCCAAACACCCCCATGTGCCAATACACTTTTTGGGGGCATTAGGTGCATTGATCAACACACTTATTGGGCCTAGTATTTGCATCGACCAACGTAGGAACATGGGGTAGAATCTGCACTCCCAACACACTTTTCTAGGTGAGTTTATGCAAGGGATCCTAAAACTTAGTTTTTCAATTTTTAGGGTTTATTCCTACTGTAAAAGTGTTTTTAGCACTTTTCTAGGTGAGTTTATATGCAAGGGCTCCCAAAACTCAGTTTTTTATTTTTTAGGGTTTTATTCTGATTGTTTAAGTGTTTTTAGGGCATATAGGTTTGTTTTAAATGTTTTTTCTGTAGTTTAGGTATTCTCTTTAATAAATTCATCAGGATTGAGAAGGGAACCCCCCTAGGGTTTCTAATACCTTTCCTAGCCATATTTCTTTTGGATTGTACTTTCTTATTTTTGTTACACTAAACTTAGAATATGAACCCTAGGTTGTTGATTAGACATTTAGGAATTTATTTTTGCATATATATTGGATGAAGAAAAGCTTACACCTTGACCTAGTATTTGTCCTTGATTTAGATTTGTGTAAGAAACCATTCCCTTTAATTTTCCACATTTTATTTTTGTTTTATGTTATAGATAAAGAATAGATTAATTTATTATTTGAGATTGCCATTTGTTTCAGAATTGAAAATTCTCTTAGTGAAAGAAAAGAGTTCCCTAGAACCCCTAGTATTTTACTTACCAATAGAGTCCCTAGTATTTTGGCTCTCGTAGGAGGGGGGATCCTGAGACAAATTTCTCCAGACCATTGGGATTTCATCACCCAATGTCTCCTAGTTATAACCGTCTCTTTTGTACCTTTATTCATCCACATAGATACCCTTGCTACCCTTGATGTTGGATGTTTGGAAGTCCCTTATCCATAGACTATGTTTTGTTTGAGCACATCTAGTTGATATTATAGGCTAGAGTCATTTCTCTTTATAGGACAAAGCTACTTGCATTAGGCTATATTTATATTGATTCAAACACACTTATAACCACTTGTTGCACCACCCGAGTACGTAGTGAGTGAATTGTTTGATCATTATTATTCGCTTAGTTCATTGCTTTGTTCTATTAGCCTTTTGATTACTGTATTGCACATTTAGGGTGATATTTGCATCTAGACACCATATCTCCGCTTAGGAGATAGTCTTGTTGGTAGAAAGGCCTTCAACCTGAATTCCCTCTTAGACACAATATCTTCCCTACTCGACGAAGTAGGGTCCCTTGCCCTAGCCCACCTTTGGGTTCTAGTTATTTCGATTCAAAACCCCCCTCCCCAATGAGGGTTGTTGGTACATATAGTTCTGGACCTATTTCCACCTATTTTGGTCCTTTGTCCTCATCCCATTCAAGTTCCACCATGGTCAGAACCAATACTGGAGCCAATACCAACTAGCCTTTTGTGCCTTTTATGGCAGGGTTAAATTTCCATGATTTGACCAAATTAATAAATGACCCTATCCTATATTACACCAACTATCCCAATATGCCAAATAAACTTTCCTCCGACATCCCAAATTTTGAGGGTAAACCCGGTGAGAATCCCTTTAACCATATTGTGCCCTTCTGCCTTGGGTGTTCCTCTAACTCCATAATGAAGGATTCAATTAGGTGGAGACTTTTCCAATGCACTTTGATGGGTGTTGTCACCAAATGGTTATAGACCAAGCCAACAATACCCATACTGCATTTGAGTCCACTGCAAAGGCTTTCCTCACCTTCTTCCATCTTCTAGTTTACTATGATGTAGGGATTGAAATATTAACCAATTTTTGTCAAACCATAGCTACTCACATCTTGGATCACATCCATATGTGGCGTAAAAGACATGGCTTGTGTAAATCTGATATCAATGATCAATTCCTTATGGATTGGTTCTTGAAGTCCCTTCTTCCTCCCATCACCAAGAAAGTATCCATGAAAATTCCTATAAATTAGGAAGAATCCATTCAAAAGGCACAACAATATGATCTCATCTATGCTCAATCAGGGTATCTATATACCATCCTTCTCCATGCCCCTCGCTCTCACTCAGGTGACTTGTTAGCAATGGGGGCATCCCATGCGGTCGATGTCTTGATAGGATCTGTGTCTCATACCTATCAACACCATAACCCCCCTAGCTCTAGTGGAGATGGTTACCCTTATGGAGAGGCTGACACCTCTTATGGATACCTTGATCCTCCTCAAGATTCATTGCACTCCTCGTCTCAAGTGGGCACATGTACCTCTTATAGTGCACCTCATGCACATCCACATGTTCATGGGACTGCTTGTAATATCTCTTCTTATGGTGGGGCCAATATGAATCTCTATTATCCTTTCTTTACCCCTCCACCAGTTTTCATGGTTCCTCCAATAATGGTACCCCAAGCCCCTAGTGGTCATCGTACACCCCCTCCACAAGGGAAAGTGTACTCATAATAGAATTCCCCCAATACACATAATCAAAATAAGAAGAAGAACAAGGGGAAGGGAAAGAAGAATAACCAAAACTAGGGAACCATTGGAATCCAAACCAATAATATAATACCCACACTGGGGGAAACTAACCTGTTGCAACCCAAGGCCAATGCAATAATCCCCAACCCAAGTAGGGGAAGAATCCAAACCTTCACACTAATAAAAATTATGCTCGTTGTGGTGTCTATGGACCTTATACTCATGAGTGTCCATTGTTACCTGAGATGCATCGTATGTGGAAAGTGGTCGAGGCCTCCATGTGTGCTAACAATCAACCCACCCCACCTTCATCGTTGCAGCCAACTGCGTTGAGAAACCCTTTTCCAACACAAGGGTTTTTGTTTACTCTAGGGGGCATTCATTATGGGCCACCTACCACTTCCACCACTCCCAAGAATCAGAATTACCAAATCCTTTACTTAGATTTGGTTGATATCAACCTCACCACCCGATCCCATGAGTATGGTATGACTCCTAAAGCACAACCTACCAAGTCTTATGATCCCCCTCTTTCTAATAATGGACCTTTACAGATTCATCTCCTTAGTGTGTACCTACCTCCTAAGGTGCCTAAGGTTCCATTATAGAAGAATGTCCCAACTCTCATGCACGGGAAGCCCATAAATATAACATAGTTGATGAATTAGCTCAGTCCCCTACAATCATGTCATCCCTTCAAGTCCTCTAGATGTGACCTTCAAAACATAAGGATTTATTATATTCTTTGGGTATTGTTGATCCTTCAGATGATAGGTTGATTGTGTTTGATATTAAAAAATCTGATACCTTTTGATTAGCACATTCGATGGCCTTTTGAATTCTAATATCCATAAAGAATATCGTTATTCATTAATGAATCATTAATGAAGGTGCATCTACATGCGTTATGTCGACCCAAGTATGGAAGAATTTAGGTTCACCTGATCTTGTTCCTTATACCATTTCCCTTCATGTGTATGATGGTAGGCCTTCTTAGCCAGAAGGGTCATACCAAAACTGTCCCATCTAGTTGAAAAAGAAACAAGTGTTAATTGACATTGAGGTTATAGATGCCCCTTTGGACTAGAACATCATCTTGGGTCAAATTTTTATGTACGCTATGAAAGTGATCATCTCTTTGGTTTTTCGTATGATGATTTTCCCCCATATTGAGGAAATTTTCACCATTGATTAGTTGACCTACCACGATCCTAAGACTCAAATATTCCCTAACAAAGTTGTCTCTTCCTTGGATGGGACCCATTCAGTCACATCTCTCTATGACATTAGTCCCAGTGTCCATAAAGACTCAACATTACTTGGTGAGGATTACATGCCTCCCCTTATAGTTACCATACCAAGTTCATCCAATGTATGTATGGTTTCATAATCTCATCCACCTACGGATCCATTTGCACAACCATCTATTGGGCCCTCAATTTCAACATCTTCAGTGCCACCACCGGTGGGTAATTATCATCAATGTTATCCCTTTGGCCAGGTTCCTTTCTTATTTCCACCTACATGAATAGTAAGTACCTCTGTCATGGCCATGTTGAATTTTCCCAACCTCACCTTAGGGATCTTATTCTGGTACTTGGATCCTCCTCTTACTGCTCCTCCATCCTCATATCTGGTTCCTTATTTGTCCTTGATACCTATTTATTAAATACCAAGTAATCATGTACTTCCTAAGGAACCTATGCAGGCCAACCTAACCCTCCACAAATACGGAAAGGAATTGACAAAGGGGGGAAATCCAAAAAGAAAGGCACAGATAACCCTGGATAAGCCATGACCACCTAGAACCAACACCTAAAGCCATACATCCATGCACTTTGTGTGGTATCCTTAGCCACACTACCAATAACTCTCCTTAGCTCCTTGAACTTAAAGGGATTATTAACATGGATGATTTGAAACCTACTCCTTCCACACCGGTCATACAAGTTATGCTTCCTGAATCATCCTCTAAATGTATTAATTCCTTGCACATGAATCATCCATGTGCTTTGTGTGATACATATGGCCATTATTCCTGTCACAGTCCTAAACTACCCCAATTCCATGATGCTCTTGATATCGTTCATCAACAGTTGGATTATGCTTCTCCCGAACACTAAACCCCTATATTAGAGGACATTTCCCTCACATGAGAAAGGATTTTATAGGACAATAATAACCCATTATTGAAATTTCCCCCCTTGAAGTGAAAATTGATGAGAAGTGAAAATTGATGAGAATTTCATGCAAATTCTCTACCTTTCAACTTTCATGGGATCAAAATTATCAGAAAATACTACATTTTTTGCTAGCATACATCAAAACATCCCTTGTATGCCCCATGTCAATTTAGTCTCAACATCGATGGAGTCTTCCTACACTAGTCTTTATTCTACCTCTGTAGATGTCCCATATGTGAACCATACTTCTCGTTCCCATGGTGTTGATACTAGGTTCACTACCCCAAATTCCACCACCTCATCTGGTAGTGTAGACTTTACTTCTTCCATCTATCATTTCAGTGAGGATATTATAGAGTCCCTAAGCACTCTAGATTACCCTTGGGATGTTGCACCTAATCATTCCTACTTTTTGCCTCAACAACCTAGTCCCTCCAACCAATGTGTTATCGAATTGAAATATTTTCTGGATGAGAATTTGTTCACCATATCCATAGCCAATCTTTGGTACAGTGACACTTATTTGTGAACCCAGAAGTTGAATCCCTTTGACTCATATGTAAATAACAGATTGGAAATCCACCTTTACCTTTCCACAATTGCATCCATAGTGCATATGTGTCTATTTGTCATATGGGGCATTCTCCTTGCATGTTACATATACACACAGTAGGGGAAATCATGCACACCTATCCACACCTGATGGCCCCTTCGACCAATTTCATAGTTGATCACTATAGACTCTTTTCCTAAGCTTTAATGGCCTAGATTGGGTAGACTCTCCTATCATTCACTAGGCATTCTACCCTGCTAGTATTATCGATGTAATATCTACATATTGCATATAGGAGATGATTGATACCACATATTAAAACATTCTACTCTATGCAATTCAAAAATAGATTGGTGATCCCACACTTACCATTAGGTCCCCATGCTCGGCCTAGTGGGAGGGGTAACTCTAGGACCTCCTCCTTGTAGTTCATCCCCTCATGCATACTTTGATTTATGCACCATCTGCACCATTAGAATCATATTTCTAATCCATTCTTGAAATCTTGAGCTTTGACACTTCATCGGGAAGCCATTTTTCCAAGAAGCATTAAAGCATGCTTGTTTTCTTATGAATTCCCCCAAATCTGTCTTAATCACTTGAGAATCTTTATGCTTGGGTTTTATTTTTACTTAAGAGTAGGAATTCCCCAAGGATAAACTCTTTTATTCATGGATATGGGTCTCCTCTAGGCCTTGATTTCCTTGGCATTTAGCATAGTTTAACTTCCTTCTGTTTGTTTCATTTTCCTTTCATTCCCTAGAAATTTCATGTAAGACACCCCTCACTTGGGTAGATGGACTATCCCCTCCATATTTTGCATTTTCCATCTACCTTTTCATAGATCCTTCCTCACACGGGTGCCCTAGAATAGTGATCCTTGTTTCATTTTGGTGCCCATGTCATTTAATCCCCTTAGGGATTGGGAGTCTAATTAGTCTACACACCATAGTCAAGCCACATGCATTTATTCTCATCATGTTGATAGCCATACCCTCTGGACTCCCCCATTTATGTTGGTATTTGTTGGATTATCACATATCATAAGCCCTTCGCTTCATCCATATAGTGATAATTCTTCATTTTTATGCCACCATCCACCCACCCTCGAGGAGATTTCCATCAATGTCCCTACCATTGATCACTTCCATTTGCAATTTTCACCTTTAGCATTACCTCGATCTAGATGTTTGTTGTGGCATTTATCTTCTCATTTCCCATTTATATCCCCATTTGGTTCCCCCCTAGTGGGATTTTGATTGGACAATGTGTATCTCGACACACTGGTTAGATTTGTTGTATTATCCTTTTGGTACAACATATCCTACCCTTTCCTTCTCATGTCACCTCCCTTGGAAATACCAAGAAGGCCTTGTGATTTTACAGTACCTAGTTAAGTTTTTGGTAGCATCCATGTGTTTCCCTTGTTCAAAGCATTTGAGATGAGTCACCTTTATGTCCCATGGAGTTTGTTCAGTTCCACATTCATTCCTCTTATAACTTGTTAGCACCTATGTGAGTCGTACCCATCCCATGTTGCATAGTTTTGACCTCAATTTGTCCATGTTGTTTACTAATCTATCCTTGAAAAGACAAGTGCCAAGTAATTGACCATTTCCTATGGAATTCTTTCGGTCCCTGCCAGGTCAACCCTGCATTTATGCTCTAAACAAGGGAGGTATTGAGTCCCCATCTCATTTCCTTCCCCATTTCCTTTTGGTGTTAGTTTTTGTTAGTCATACCATACTTTCTACCTCATGTTAGATTCAAGGATTCCACATTGCCTTGCTTCCAACAGACCTTCCCCTATCAACTGCAACACCCATATTCGAGGAGTTTGGCTTAGAGGACTATGTATCTTGGACTCATCTTCATCATTGGTGGGTGCCTTGGACCAAGTTGGGAGAATCATCAGTTCTCTTTGACTTGGTTGTTTCTCATGTGCTTCACTTCAACTCATCATCACACGATTGAGAATTGTACACTTGACAATTCAATGATCTAATTAATTGTACTAGTTTCTTGGACATGTGTGAGTTGCATCAAACCTTAGGATGGGGTTTCCCTTCAGGTAGTTCCTCACATGTTCCAATATCATCATTTTTTTCCAGAGATATAGCTCCATTCATTGTAACTTGGATGATGGGCCTAAAAAACCCCTTTCATTCTTGGGTGTAAGTTGACTTCTCCCTATCGAAATCAACACCTTTATTCTAGGGGTTAGTCCTATGTACCCTAGTACCTATCCACCTCCTTGATGGGTTACCTTGGACCAAGTTGAGAGAGTCCTAATTTCACTTGGACTTGGTAAGATCTCACATTCTCAACCTCATCTCATCATCTCACCATTGAGATTCGTACATATATCCACGATCTAGCCTTAGTTGTAGTTCTAGAGATTTGATTGGATCCCTTTTTTCGTTCTCAAAGCCCTTAGTTTGAGCTTCCCTTCAATTAGCTCATTTCATATCTTTGAAGCCCATTTCTTATTCATCAAGTTTTCTTAGGTTGTTTCCCATCCCCCTCACCCAAGGGAGGGGCCATTAGTTCCTGTGTACCTATATCAACAATAATTGTGATGTAGACCTGATAATTTTGACCCAGGCATATGTATATGGGACTATTTATCTCATTGTATTGTACTCTAGCCATATTTGCCAACATCATATTGTATTTGAGACCTCGTTATGTCTCACACGTTTGGCCCCTTTATGTTGGGCACACCATTGTATTCATTATCATGAGTTATCTCAACAAGTATGGGTATTCCTACCTCATCCCTAATGAGATAATGTAACTCACCGCCTTGTGACTCTCTTGTTGACAGGTGGAATCCTTCAACCTCTTCCATCGATGGTTCTTTTTCCCATGACACTACTCTCTATCATTAGTTGTTTCATTCCTTGGTAAAATAAAACTATTTTATTTCAGTCATATGATGTACTCCTATCCTCATACATTAGGGGGCATTTGTTATCACCTAAAAGTTGATCACCTAGACCAAAAAACTAGTTTTACCAAAATACACCATTCATATTATATGTATCACATGTCTAAACCAACTTTTACATCATTTTCCACTATTATAACCTAAGAAACCTAAAGTTGTTTCCATTTCATAAAGTCATAAAACACCTTGATGACCTTTTCCTCGTGAAATTATCCAAAGAAAAATAAAATAAAATAACCCTAAAAGTAATCGTTAAATTCAGTCAACAATAATATTTTATTATCATGACCATGTCAAGGATAACCACGATTTTTATTATAAACTCAATAGGTCTCTCCCATTTTCCATATATCATCCATTGAAAGTAACAAAGTGATTCTAAAATTTCCCTAGGCCTTTTGGTCACATTCACCATCATTTTCAACCACAAGGAAGAGGAGCCAAGCCAAGCCATACACTCAGGAACAACAAAGAACCCTCCCAAGGAGGAGGCAAAAAAGACCATAATATTCAAGGAGCTTCCTCATAGGTGTTGTAAAATATTTCTATTGGGTAATGGAAGATTTGTTCATTCTTTCATAGAATTGTTGTTCTAGTTTCTTTTTGTTCTGTTGCATTTTATTTCTTTCCATATGAATATTTCCATTTAAAGCTAGGGTTTCTAGTTTTATATCTCATATTTGTCTGTTATCTAGCAAAACCTCTATATCTATAGGATTTTCTAACCATTGTTGCATATTTTACACAACATTAGTGATGTGCACTAAACCCCTTTCTCTATTCCTTTCACCATTTCATCTTTTACCAAGAAGTCGACATGTGCAGTGGTCAGAATTATTAATATTCTTTCTAACCACCTATATCCATCTTGTGGTAACCTTGTAACCCACACGAGGCTTCCCTCGGTATTTCAGATGCACAACCCTCAAACTTTTGCAATAGATAGACTGAATGAAAGTGCAAATTTCATTGCAATGGACTTATCGAATCCCTACAATATTTTGAAATATGCCATCCATATAGCTTTCCTAAATGTCCTTAGGAATTCTGGATTCCTGCATTTATTTTTGTATCTTTTGGTTCATTTCTTACTACTGACCCACCCATTATGAAAAGAGTTAAGCTAGTCAAGAGTAGTAGTAGAATAGGGCAGTGATGGAAGAGAAAAAAATGAATTTTGGAAGGATTGCAACTAAAACGGATAAGAAGTATGTGTAATGATGTGTCTTAAATGATAACAAAGAAAGGCGATGGCTTATTTGACCTAAAATTAAATTGTGGATGATGTCAAAGTATATAATATCAAGAATTAAAAATATGATGGCAAGGATTTGAAATTGACTACTCCAAATAGTTTGAAGTACAGGGACCATGTGGAATTGATATGATGATTAAAGTCACAGCTTCCCAACAATCATGTTGATCTCACCCCCACCCCCCCTCCACCCCCTGAATAAAAAATATTGTGCTTGTTCTTGGAAAAAGAGGCTATCGACGATTTAAAACACTAAAATAGGCATAGGTAAATTTCAAAAGCAAACCATAAGTACCCACTAATTGTCCAAAACAAAAGGAAGATGAACATACCTACACTTACCTAAGGAAAATTAAAACCTCTATAGCAATGTAGTCAGTCAATCCAATAATAATTTTTTAGGTCTAGCTAACATGGCTTGAAATGACGATCTGTAGTAAGGCTTGGGAGCAATGTTCAGTAGCAAGGTCCGAAGTAACTGTTAAGTGTTGAGGGTCTATAACAACAATGAACTGGGAAGGATTCCTAACCATTAAGGCAATACATGGGATCCATAACATTTGAATTTTTCCACAACATCTTGGTGAATTCATAGGAGGAGTGTTGTGGATCTTGCAAAACTAATTGTGAAATATGGTTCAAAAAATGCTCTCAACTAATGGATCTGTAGCAGACCTGCTAGATCTATAGCAAGAAAAAACATGATGTTGAATTAGGAATGTTGGAATAGAATCTCACAACAATGTAAGATAACATATTCATATTGATTTCTAGTTCAGTAACATAATTTATGAGCCAGTAGCAGGATTGAAACTAAGTAAAATGTTTATAGCAGAGGTTGCAAAACCTAGAAAATTGACATAAACAATAGAATTAAAATGAACAAAAAAGATGCAATGTCTAAATTTTCCCTCTTTTGTTTTTTTCTTTTTCTTTTCTAGCCTTATCTGTTAGTAAGTCGGTTTTAAAACAAGGCATGTCTAACTGCTCCCTCAAGGGTTTTTACAATTAGATTTTATTCAAGCCAGAGATGCCAACTAGGAACTGGTTTTCTAGCATTCCAAGGTATAGTAGCACCTAAAGAGGTTTTCACTACTAGAATTACAGAGAGAGAGAGAGAGAGAGAGAGAGAGAGAGAGAGAGAGCTTGCCCTTAAAGTTTTTAAATATGGAATCAAATAAGAGAGCCTATGNTTATATCAATGTAGCATTATCATCCAATAGTGGCAGAGTAAATAAGCAATGAACAAATGAGCAATCATACACATACAAAGTACACCAATGTTTTTACGTGGAAACCCAAAGCGGGAGAAAACCACAAAATGTTTTTTCTTATATGTCTTTAAGAATTACATTCATTGGAAGCACCAACTTCCTTTGTTTTCCAGCTGCAACTGGAAGGAGGCTCCAACCCCCTAGTTTCTCAGGCTACAACTCGAAGGAAGCTCCAACTCCCCAATTCTCTCGCTACAACCAGAAGGAGGCTACAACCCCCTATGTTCTTCGGCTACAACCACCCGTCCTTGCTTCGTCCAACCGCCCTGACGTATAAGTAGAATGATGGAACCATTGTCACACTATCACTATGAGATATACTACTTTAAACCTGTACCAATCAACCTGTACCAATCAACCTGCACCAAACAACCTGTACCAATAACCTGAACCATGCATCAACATGTACCTCAACCTGTAATCAATATGTACCATAAACAAGTGCATCAACCATGTACCAACCTATACCAAACAACCTGTAATCAACATGTACCATAAACAAGTGCATCAACCATGCACTAACCTGCACCTCAACCTGTACCATGAACAAGTGCATCAACCATGCACCAAACCTGTACAAATAACCTATCACAACAACCTATCTCATCAATCTTATCAACCAAATCAAATCTACTCACCAAGATCAATCACCAAGACAACTCTCAAAGATGTGCATCAACCAAGCATAACACAACAACTCATAATCATCACCAAGATCAATATGTCCTTCTATTAATATATCAAGACAAGTATACTATATCATCCATAAACCATATGTCAACAATACTACTAACAAGTGCCTCCAACCATGTACCAAGTATGTACCAATAATGTATCAACTACTCATCAACTATGACTCGTCAATATGTACCAACATCATCAACTATACACCTCATGTATGTGCCAACTCATCAACTACTTGTCTCAATCATGTACCCAACATGTACCTCAACCAAAATCCCTCATCAATTTCATCATCCAAATATGATTTGTAATTCTGTAATAGACCTGGTGTATATGAGCACATACCTGCAAACCTTCCTTAACTTTAACAACAAGAGACTAACATTTTCATCAAACTTTACTTTAGTCTTACATGACTAGTTTTGGATTAGTCAACAACCTTAACTTGAAATAATCATAACTATGTACTTGTAATGAATAATGATCTAAAAACATTACACAATGTTCTTCAGTGTCTTTTATGCAATTCCTCCAGGTTTCACTACTTGGAACCTCTCAGAAAAGCATTTATAGCAAAAATGGCATACCTTGTTGAATTCTGGCTTATTCTAAAGAGCGAACTTGTATAGCGTGTCTCGCACGATATATTTTTTGTATGGATATACAAATGGTACACAGAATACTAGAGACTATACTCTAACCAATACATTTGGTCTTACTAAATTTGGATGTTTTATGAAGAAGTTATGACGTTTTTACCCGAAACACCTGTTTTAGACTAGTTTCAAGTCTAGCCACAAACCCTATTTTTCACAGAGTGTAACTCCAAAAATACAACAACCCATAAGCTGAAATTTTTATCACAACTACTTGAATATGTTTCCTCGACGGTCTCCCAATTTCATGGTTTGAATCATTTTAGAAAAAAAAATTATTGCGAAAATGGCGAGATGACCTGTAAATAACATACCTTAGAAAGCATCATCAAAATAATTTATCCTCCCTTGAATTTCGGCCTTCTTTACTTCACCTTCTCTCTGAAATTCAACTTAGATATCCTTTGGTTACCTTATTCACTTGTATATATTCAATATTCTCAAGTGTGATTAAAATGAGAGAGTCTTGCCTCTTATTTATACTTTCATGTAGCTTCCTCAAGGGGTTACCTTTTAACCATCTTAACCCACTTTCCTTATTTTAGGGTTAACCCACTTCTAACCACTTGTCCACTTAGTAATTTCTCCATTAATTTTATTATTTAAATAATTTCTTTTGTATCCACTTTGACTTATAGTACACTCATCACTTTACTTTATTATTTAAATAATTTCTTCTTTGCAACCACTTTGACTACTCTGACCTTTTGGGGCTTCTAAATGACTCATGAGGGTTCTCCAACTTCACATCACATGGCCATAAATCTCTAACCATGAGTAGTTATGTGACGTTCCACATACCACTGGAAATGGCATGTCATGTATTGCCCATCTACAATAGTATTTCCTGCAAATATATCAAAACCCATACCATTATCCATCAAACAAACTTGGGTCCATTACCCAAACCTTTGTGCTACCAGACTTTCTTCAAGGGTTGACATCAATGAAAACCAACCCAATTAATCAACAACCTAATATCTTGCCTAAAATTTCTTCTTCTTGATGAACTTATCATGCCATTTTGTTCTCTATTGTTGAACAACAAAAGTCTAATGTAAAGCAGCTTGGCAAATCTCATCTTCCTCATTGATTTTTTCCAAGTTGTACTTTTGAGCCTCTAAAAGGTCCATCACCTCACACAATGTAGTTCTTAGTGTTTTTACTCCAATCCATAAGGAGTAAATCCAATGGCGTTCCTCCATGTGGTACGATAATCCCAAAGAGATTTTGGAATTTTGTTGGCCCAATATCAGCTATGAAGAGACACAACCTTGGTCAATGTGGATTCTAGAACTCTATTGGTGACCTCCACCTGCACATCAACTTATGGATGGCAATGTGTGGATGTCCTTTGTCATATTTGATACTACTTGATGATGGACTAGATGAGTTTTGAAGTAAATTATGCTCCTTGATATGTGACAATATCCCAAGATACTCCATATTGGACAAATATTTCCTTGCAGAGAAAATCAAATACTGCTTGTTTTGTAGCCTTCGGGAATGCTTTGGCCTCAACCCATTTGGTCACACAATCAATACAAACCAAAGTATGTAATTTATTTTTGGATATAGGGTTGATAGGGTCCATTTTTAAGAAGGTTCCACCATTGGTTAAGTTTGGAGTGGCATTTCATCAAATTCTACGGGCTATCGCATATGTTGGAAATTGTCGCATCTTCGCACGTACTTCCTAGCATCCTAAAAAATGTTAGGCCAATAATACCCTAGTTAAAATACCTTGTGAGTAGTCCTTTTGTCATCAAATTGTGCTCCATAATGTTTATCATGACATGCTTTAAGGATTTCATGAATCTCATTTTTGTAACATAATGATGGATTATGAGATCTGGCTCTGTGTGAAAGAGATGACCTTGAACCCAAGAGTACATCACACTTTTCTTGATGATTGTTTGTCGCTCCCTTGGTGACAGATGTTGGGGAAGGTTTGCTATATCCAAATAGTTATCAACATCTATAAATCATGGGATGTTATTAGATATTGAAAATAAATGTTTGTTAGGAAACAAATTTCAATAAGATTGTCATTCCCATCATTGGTAATCCTAGAAAGAAAGTCAACAACAACATTTTCTTTCTTGCTTTTGTCAATGATGGTGATGTCAAACTCTTGTAGCAGTAATAAACATCTTTTCATTCTACCATTAGTAATAGGTTTATTCATTAAATATGTAATGGAATAATGGTCAATATCTACAAATATAATATAACTTGTTATGTAGTGATGAAATTTGTTAATAACATGTACAACAACAAGAAACTCTTTTTAGTTACCGTATAATTTAACTTTGTAGATGTAATATTCTTACCGATGAAATAGATGGAATAAGGTCTGTGTTCCTCTTTTGTATGAGCACTACTCCAAGCATTGTATTTGAAGCATCTATTGAAATGTGAAAAGGCAAGGACCAATTCCCCCCCCTCAACACTGATGCTACTTACAACTTTTCTTAAGGATTCAAAAGCAAGTTGACACTGATTAGTCCAAGAGAATTTTGCATCGTTGAAAAGTAATAAAATAAAGGAGGTGCAATCTTAGTGAAATTTTCAATAAAGAAAATGATAATAACCAACATGCTCCAATAAACTATGAAACATCCTTTTGGGTTTTAGGAACATGAAGGTTTGAAATCACCTCTCTCCTGACTAGATATACCTTGATATCTATAGGAGAATTATGGTGACCAAGTACAATTCCCTCTGTTAGAAGCATATGGCAGTTCTCATCACTGAGATAGAGATTTGTTTCTTATCATCATACAAGGAATTTCCTCAAATTATCCATACCCTCCTCAAACATGTTACCATACACCATAAAATCACCCATGTATGCCTCTACACAATCATGGATTAGATCATAAATGATACCAAGAACAACACACTAAAAAGTGGCAAGTGCATTGCAAATTCCAAAGGGAAACACATAGTAAGCATAGGTCCCCCATGGGAAGGTAAAGGTCATCTTTTCCTGATCCTATGGGGATATTTGATTTGATCGTATCTTACAAACCCGTCGAGGAAAGGAAAACGTTTTTTTCTTGCCAATGTATCAAGGACTTCGTCAATGAAAGGTAGTAGGAAATGGTCTCTTAGGGTGGATTTGTTTAGTTCCCTATAATCAACACATATATACCACTTACCATTTTTCTTGGGGACAGTTACAAGTGGTGAAACCCATTGGCTGTTGGATATAGGGTAAATAAAATTCACATTAAGTAATTTTTGTAGCTCTTCTTTTACTATCTCTCACACAGGTTTCATTCATCGTAGGGGTTTTCAAATAGGTCGGGAATCATTCTTTATGTAGATGTGGTGAGTGCAAAGATTATGATGGATCCCCTTCATATCAATATATTCCCATGTGAATGCACCCCCATTCGCCTACGGTGATTTAAGAAATTGTTATTTATGGAGGATCTATATCCTAGGATTAATGTTTAATGTCCTTCCTAGGCTAATTTCAACTTGAGTACTGGACGATTATGTGATGGAATATAGATGAAGAGGAATCGAGTCTGATTGTAAATATAAAGTAGCCAATGAATGATTTTCTTTAGGGTAATGATCGAGTATATCACTGACAAATTGGAAGGCTGGCAATCACTACTACATATGGTGTTGAATTCCAACAGGGCGTTTCGATGTTACGAACAAAATCAACCTTACCGTCATAAATTACTCACTAATTCTCAAAATTTCATTATATTTTTTTCTTGGTTCCCCGATGTTCGTCGGACTTACGACTCGGTTCGTTATTCGTTGGACTTTTGACTCATATTTGACGGTTTGTAATAAAAAAATATTTTGCGCTGCACATTGTACTGGTTAAAACTGCCTATATCCAGGCAAGACTGTTGATGTTGCAACACCGATATCAACCCACCATCACCCTGTGGAATGTCATTATGGCACCTACATGGCACTACCATTTCAACAAATTATTTGTCTCATGGATGCATTTGGTACCTAATTGGGCCTTAATTATGCCAGCTAGGGGGGCTAAAAATGTTCGTTGTGGGCTTATTATGCCCACGTTGTCTTGATCAAGACATCAATTATGCCAACTAGAGGGGATAAAAATGTTTGACATAGGCTCATTATGCCCACGTTGTCTTGAGATGTCGATTAAAGGTGAGTGGGCGAGAGATATGATTAAAAAGTACAAGGATTAATGGATGAACATAGTGCAGATTAAAAGTTTGCATGATGTGGGCATGCTCGACAGTATATGTGATCCAGATTTATGAGAAAAATGAAATGAAACACATATTTATAACATTAACACAGAGATACAATGAAAAATGACAGAGATACAATGAAACTTAACTTCTATTTAATAAAGAAATATGTTGAAACTGTAAAATGCAGAATGGAACAATCTTGCTCGAATGGTGGTAGCTAATCTCCGAGAAGAGATGTGGTGGCTACACGCATTCACCTGATCACATTACAATGATGCCTCCAGGACTTTTTAGCATCAATAAGTAATAAAAAAAACCTAGACATCCAAAAAACTAACCCTAGGAGATGAAGCACCAATAGTCATGTGGGCCTCGATGGGGTAAGTTGGTACATCAACTTACCGGGGTTGTAACTTTTGCATACGATCTCCGTTTTAGGCGCACGATAGTTTGTTGGAAAGGTCTATTTGACGACTAAACATGTTTCCATCACACTCTAACTTTGACTATAGTGTTACTGTGGTGATCCCAAAAATGTTGTTTAGGGCCTCAAATGACTCTAGAAGTTTAGGACCTAAAAAGCTAGAAAAAAACTGCCAAGATGAAAACTCTATGTGAGCCAGTTGGAAGAGGTGGGTGGCCACCGATATCCACCTGGATCAATCCTCTCCTCTTGAGAATCAATGGTCTCCATTACATTGAGTTCACCCATCAGATGAGGAAATGTATGTTGAATTTGGCCCTGGGTGAGCCACTTGCCTTGGTGCAGGAACTGCCCTGCTTTGACAAAATGATAAAGTTGAAGCTTCTCTTGGTGAGTGCCCTTAAACCGTGTGTCCATGATATGATCGGTGGATACCTGTTCCATGTAGTCAGGGTTGAGCTCTGTCAGTGTCAACTGTTCTTCTATATCTGAGGTGTCCAATAATGGTGGAAAGTGTCGCTGAAGGAGGTCCACATTAAACATTGGGTGCAAGCCAAGGAAGGGAGGAATGTTGAGCTCAAAAGCATTGTCACCCACAACCTTAGTGATGGTGTAAGGTCCATAGTGGAGTGGACAAATATTCTTATGGGGTCTTGTAAGGTGTTATTTCTACAAGTGCAATGAAACTTTATCTCCCACCTTAAACTTGTGTGGCACTGAATGTTGATCATGGTGCTGCTTTTACTTGGCATTGGAATTTTGAAAAATATCTCGAACCTATTGGCGGATGTGCCGAATTCATTCAATGGTCCTGGTGGATTTTTTGGCTTCTGTTTGAGCATGGGATGATTCTACCTATGTGGACGCAAGGGGTAGTGCAACATCCATGGGACCCAATGATTGAAATCCCAACCCCACTTGAAAGGGGATGTGTCCGGTTGAGTTATGCATGGATCTATTGTAACTGTGATGAACATAGGGAAGACTCTCATCCCATGTGTGTGTATGCTTGGAATTGTACATGCACAAGATATGCACGATCATCCTGTTGACGACCTCTGTTTGGCCATTCGTTTGGGGGTGGAAGGTAGTGGATTTGGTGAGCTTGGTGTCTAGCCATGACCATAGGCTTGACCAAAATGTGTTGAGGAACCAACTGTCTTGATTTGAGACAATGGTTTTTGGTATCCCAAAATGTACCCATACTTGTTCGAAGAAGATCTTGGCAATATCCTCCGTTGTGATGCTCTTCTTGCAGGTGGCCATAATCACCATCTTGGAAAATTGATCAATAACCACAAAAACACAGTCATTTCCTTGCTTGGATGAAGGAAGGCTCGACATGTAGTCCATCAAGATGGATTCCGAAGGCATTTCTGGAGTAGGCAGAGGAGTGTACATGCCTTGTTTCTTAATGGTTGGTTTGGCAATAGCGCACGCCATGCAGAACCTGATATACTTGTTGACATATTGTCGAAGTTTTGGTCAATAGAAATATTGTTGCAACACTACCACTATATTTTCTATGCCAAAGTGTTCTTCCACCTGACTATAGTGATCTTCCCATATCAGCTTCGCTCGCTCGTTTGATGGGACATAGAGATGGTCCAGATGGCACAACAACCCGTCCTGAAGATGGAAATCAATGACAACTGTGTTTCTGCCCGACATATGGTAGGTAGTGGCGAAGTCAGATCTCTTTCGTAGAGTTGGGGCCATACATAGGTATCATGGCCGTAAGAGTGGAACACTGTGGTTAGTGTTATAATTGGAGGTCGAATGAGGCAATCAGTGACATGATTGGTGCTCCTTGTCTTATAGTTGATGTTGAGATGGAACCACTACAAGTATGTAGACCAATTTTGATGGCGGTCATTCTGCAATTCTCCTTATGTCTACATGAACTACATAGGATTATGATCAGTTTGGATGAATCTCTCATTCCCGAGAATGTAATGCCTCCACTCGTGGTAGGCTTGTGCAATGGAGTACATTTATTTGTCGTAAGTTGGGTACTTACGAATGGTATATTATAGTGTCTCACTATGATAGGCCACGAGATGTTCATGCTGAGTGAGAACTACGCCCACAACATAGTCAGAAGCATCTGTCTCAATATCAAAAGGTTGTTGCAGGTTCGGTAGTGAGAGCACTAGGGATGCTTCAAATAATCAAACACTTTCTGTTGTGATTGGCCCCACATAAAATTTTCCTTGCCACCACCCCTGGTCACTTGTCTAAGAGCCCATGCAATGTGGGAGAATCCCAATAGGAACCTGCGATAGAAATTGGCAAGGCCTAAGAAGCTCTGAAGCTCAGTGAGTGTGGTTGGGGCTAGTCAGTCACAAATGACCTGGATCTTGGATGGATCAACATGCACCCCATGCTCATCAATAATGTATCCTAGATACTGGACCTTGTTCATGTCGAAGGAACATTTTTCTAAATTTGCATATAGCTTGTGTTGTCGTAGAGTGTGCAGAACCTGATGAATATGCTGCAAGTGTTCCACCCAACTCTTGTTGAAGATGATAATGTCATACAAATACACCACCACAAAATAATTGGTGAAAGGCTACAAGATATTTTCCACCATCCACATGAAAGTTGTTGGGGCATTCATCAAGCCAAAGGGCATGACCAACCATTCAAAAAGACCTTCTTTGGAATTGAAGGTTGTATTTCATACATCAGTCTGATCTATTGGGACTTGGTGGTAGTCAGACTTCAGATCAATATTACTGAAGTATTTTCCCCCCTTGAGCTGGTCAAGGAGATCGTCAGTTCAGAGAATTGGGTACCAGTTCCTGACTGTGATTTTATTTAGGGCTCGATAATCAATGTAGAGTCACCATGTCCCGTATTTCTTCTACACAAGCATGATTGGGCTTCCACAAGGTGATGAGCTTGGTCGGATGTGCCCCTTTTCAGGCAGTTGTTGGATCCGACGCTTGATTTTCTCATTTTCTAATAGAGAGCAACAAGAGACTGACCCATTGGGTAGTAGTGCACCGGGGGTCAGATCGATTGAATGCTTGACCTGATAGTGCAGGGGCACCCTAGTGGGCGAGGAGAATATGTATTTGTATTCTTCCACGACCTTATCAACTTGCTTCTACTCTATGGAGAGACCTGCCACAGAGACCATGGATGTGGCTACAACCTTTCTCTCACTTTGAGCACAAATCATGAAGAAGACAAACTTCCCGGTCTAAGAGATGACCTTCCTGCATTGCTAGGTAAAGATCAAGGAAATGGTTGTAGGTGGGACTACCTAGGCTATCCTGTACAATTTCCTGTCCAAAGTAATAATAACACTACGAGACCTATAATCATATACAACATGACATTTCCATATATAAGGTTGGCCCAAAATAACATCACAAACTTCAAGGGGGGCAACATCACACAATACCTTATATTTGAAGGGCTTGATGTCGTAGGGTAGATGACACTGTTGGTTGACGTGGAGATCACTCCCTGGCGGAGCCATCCGATGGTGTACGATTGTGGGTGAAGTGTTGTCAGTAGAGTCAACCGCTTGACGACCTCTGTTGAGATGAGGTTCTTCTGGCTACCGCTATCAACGATGAAGTACAATGGAGTACCCTTCACCCACATCTGTGAATTAAAGAGGCGCTCACCTTCCAATGGTTCATCAGGTTCACCGGGCTGGATCTTGGTGGTAGAAATGGTGGCACTGGGTTCTGAGTCAATGATTTGTCTCCCTTTTTCTAGTTCTACATCTGATTCAAAGGATTTCACCTCAACCACCAATGACTTCTTTGAGAGACATTCGATGGTGTTATGCCAATGGATCTTATGGAACTCACACCACTTCCCAGTGTATTTCTTTGTCTTCCCGTTATCCTTCTTTGTTTGCAGCTTAGAATGGTTGTTCTGAGGCTATCCATCCTTGATTTTTCCTTTGTTATGAGGGTTAAGGCTGCCCTTGCCTTGCTTCTGTTGTGAGGGGTTTACAAACCCAAACTGTCACATCTTTTGTTTAAGCTTCTGCTCGATTTTGACAACATATCGATAGGCCATGCCCAAGGATGAGATGTACAAAAACTCCATTTTTGTTTGGATGTATCTATGCAGACCGCCATGGTACTTGGGCACCATATGTCACTTAGAGTCTTTAATACCCAACTTAGTGCATAAGGTATGGAAGACATTGGTGAACTCTGACACTGTTTGGTCCCTTTCTTACCACAATGTGGTCCATCTCATATGTAAGTCGTCATAACTTACAAAATGGTAGTATTGTTCCTTAATAGTATCCCTAAAAGAACCCCAAGTGGGTGCGACTGCAAATAATGGAGATTCATTTGTTTCCTTTTGCTCACAGAAAGTCTCCCACCAATATTTTTGTAGATTTTAACCTTGTACAATATTTTTCTGCAAACATATTTTCAATAAAAGAACATAAAATATACAATGGAAAATACATACATTACACAAAGATTTTTCCCTTGGAAACCCAAACTGGGAAAACCAACATATTCTATATTCATTCATAGTGATACATTGTTTACAATAAAATATACATATAGGAGCCAACGACATCCAAAACCCTAACCCAATGACCTAGATTAGTCAACAACCCTAATTCCTTAACTGGAAATAGAAAACCATCGACAAAACCATGTGATGAAAAACCGTCCAACAATGGACAAGAAAATCAAGGTGACACAAAAACGAGGCAAAATGCGATAGGTTTCTCGAGGCAAAAAAACATTCTCAGGGGCCTAGCGCCCCCACCTCAAACCCCCCTACATGCCTGACGCAACGTAACAGACACTAAATCTAGTCATGCAAAGAGTATAATACATACCCAACATTCTCCCACTTGTTGTTTTCTTTGCAGACAAGGGGTTACAGGGTTACATAGTCAACAATCCAGGGTAGCAATGCCCATGGATCCTCTACACCAAGATAACTTCTCAGTGCTCACAGATTTTGTTAATGAATCTACAACATTCTTCAAAGTGTCCACCTTCATCAACAACACTTTCTTTTCTTCAACCATGTCTCTCACAAAGTGATATTGAATATCAATACACTTTTACTTTGAATGATAAGCTGGGTTCTTTTCCAGAAAAATTGCACTATGAAAGTCACAATCTATCCTTACAACTTGTTGTACCAACCCAATACCTGAACACAATCATTGTAACCATACTTCTTCCTTACTTGCATGAGTGGCTGCCATGTATTCATCTTTTGTAGTTGAAAGTGATACTACAGCCTATCATTTTCTCATACAACTGATTGCTCCTCCAAACAGGTTAAACACATACCCACTTGTAGATCTCCTACGATCCATATCTCTAGCCAAGTTTGCATCCACAAAGCCATGTATCTCCAACACTCTGTCTAATCTTGGTCTTCCTTGGTAGCACAATCCATAGCTAGCAGTGCCACGAAAATACTTGAAAACCCTTTTTACTGTTGTCCAATGCTCCTTCCCTGGTTTTGACATATACCTACTCAAAAATCCCATTGCATGTGCAATGTCCATTCTAGTACATACCATTGCATACATCAAACTTCCAACTGCACTCGCATATGGAACACGAGACATGTCCTCCTCCTCTTCCTTTGTCTTGGGACACTGATCCACATATAACTTTACACCAACAATAATAGGGACCTTGACCGGTTTACATTCCTGCATATTAAACCTTTGCCATATTGCCTCGACATATTTTCTTTGATTTAACCAGAGTTTCCTCTTTTTCCTATTTCTTTTAATTTCCATGTCGAAAATGAAATTTGTAGCACCGAGATCCTTCATGTCAAATTTATATAACAACTGATTTTTCACATCCTGGATAATCTCCTTGTTGTTTCCTATCAGTAACATGTCATCCACATACAAGACCAAATAAATCAAATCATCACCAATTAATTTAAAATACACACAATGATCCTCTTTGCTTCTTGTGAAGCCAAGTCCTAGCATATAAGTATTGAATTTTTGATACCACATACTTGGTGATTGTTTTAAACCGTACATGAAATTTTTCAGCTTGCATACCAGCTCCTTCTTTCCCTTCACAACAAAGCCTTATGGCTGCTTCATATAGATTTCTTCTTCCAGATCCCCATGTAGTAATGTTGTCTTCACATCCATCTGTTCTACTTCAAAATCAAATGTGGCAGCGACAGATAACAAAATTCTTATAGAAGTTAAATTGGAAAAGGGAGAAAAAATCTCACCAAAATCAATTCCCTCAACCTGGGAATAACCCTTTGTTACTAACTGAGCTTTGTATTTCTCCACTTTTCCTTCTGCATTCAAATTCCTTTTAAATACCCATTTGTTGCCAATGGGATTTCTTCCAGTCGGCAACTCCACTAGATCCAAAGCCTCATTCTTATCCAAGGCCACCATTTCTTCATCCATAGAATTTTTCCAAAGCTTTCCATCCTTTGAATCCACTGCCTCCCTGACAGTTCTAGGATCATCATCAGTAATAGGCAAAGAAAAATTTGAACGGAAATTAGATGGAGTATACATTTCTAGTATCCTTCTTTCTCGAACCGATCTCCTCAATACTGGAGTATGAGTATTTTCTTCTTCTGATTCGTGTTCTTCTATAGAGTCTGATTCATCATCCTTTAAATCAAACTCTATTTTCTCTGGTTCTTCCTTACTTGGTAGGACTTCCTGTTTAACAACATCCTTCATTTCTATAAATACCACATCTCGAATATACACAACCTTCTTAGTTTATGTGTTCCAAAGCTTATAACCTTTGAGACCATCTTTATACCCAATAAAGATACACTTTTCAATCTTCTTATCTAGCTTACTCATGTTTTCCTTTGGAACATGAACATAGGCCTCACAACCAAATACCTTGAGATGTGTGAGAGAAGGTTTATTACCAGTCCATACCTCTTTTGGAGTCTTGTCATCTAGCGCTGATGAGGGTGATCTGTTGACTAGGTAACATGTAGTACCCATTGCCTCTTCCTAGAATTCTTTCCCTAACCCAACACCATTGAACATGCACCTTTCTTTTTCCATCAACGTCCTGTTCATACTTTCTGCAACTCCATTCTGCTGAGGTGTATATGGAGTAGTATTCTGCCTTTCTATACCGTACTTCTTACATAATTCTTCAAATTCAGTCCCGCAAAAATCTCCACCATTATCTATCCTCAACACCTTAATTCTTTTTTTTGTTTGATTCTCAACAAGAGCCTTAAACTCTTTAAACCTGTCAAAGACTTCAAATTTATTCCCGAGGAAATATATCCGAGTATTCCTTGAGAAGTCATATATAAATGAGACATAGTACACAGACTTTCCCAATGATGGAACCGACACAGGTTCAAACACATCACTGTGAACTAGCCGTAAAATTCCTTCTGCCCTCGTTGCACAAGATGGGAATCTTACCTAATTCTTCTTCCCATATACAAAATGTTCACAGAAATCAAAATCCATAAAGAAGTTAGACATACCTTCAACCATACCTTTACCGTGTAGTAGTTGAAGACCCTTCTCTCTGATATGCCCCAGTCTTTGATGCCACAACATAACCTTTTCTCCAGAGACTATAGGATTTATTTATTATTCAACTCCAATATTAGGAACACTGGAACTATTACACCCATCACTAATAGTGATTTCTTGCAACTTATACAAAGTTCCAAATCGAACTCCCTTCAACAGAACCATTGCTCCTCGAACCATCCTGTAGGTTTCCTTTTCAAATATTGTTTTTACCCTTGCATCGTCCATTTTGCTTACAAAAACCAAATTTCTAGGCAATCATAGGATGTGTAGAACACCAGGTAATGTTCTAATCCTTCCATCTATGAGCCTCAAATTGACTTTTCCTCAACCTATGATTCTGGTTGTCGATTCATCACCTAGAAAAACATTACTTCTATCATACCTTTCATATTCACAGAACCACTCCCTGTGGGGATTCATATGAAAGGATGCACCTGAGTCAACCAACCATGCCTCATGATCTACATGTGTGCTTTAAGAATCCAAGTACACATCCCCTCCTTCTTCCTTGGAGTTATTTTCTTCTGTAGAAGGAGATTCTTCAAATCCCTTCTTTTTCTCAACTTTGGATCTACACTGCTTCTTTTAGTGCCCTTATTTTTCACATCTCCATCATAACTTTACAAAAATTTTAGGAGACTTAGATATTCCCTTAGAATTAGATCTCCCACTTGAGGACTTAGATCTATTTATTTCCTGGGAGCGTCCTCTTGCAAAAAATGCATCTGTGCTCTATCCTTCCATGTTCTTCCATCTCATCTCCTTTGACAACAAGGATGAGACTGCTTCATCAAACTTCAAGGTAGTTGTATTACTACCTATGGCCACAACCATACTATCACATGAGTCTGGTAAAGAGCACAAGAAACTGATACACTTATCTTCATTTGAAATTTTAATCTCAACATATACTAATTGACTTACCACAATATTGAAGGCGTTTAAATGCTCTGCCACCGAGTCTCCATCTCTCATCCTTAGGTTATACAACTTCTTTCTCATGAATAATTTATTTACTAGGGACTTAGACTGATATAAATTCTCCAACTTATCCCATAAATCTTTGGTTGTGGCTTCCTCTGACACATTTAGTAATACTGAATCTAAGAGACACAGTCGGATTATGCTCTTTCCCTTTCGATCCAAATTTTTCTAGTCATTTGCTGAAGTTCCTGTAGATGTAGTACCTGGATCCACCGTGATCCACTGATCTCTGTCCACCAATAGATCTTCCATATTGAGCTTCCATAGCTCAAAAATTTTGCCATTAAACTTCTCGATCTCCATTTTCAAACTGCTCACTATTTATTTTCACAAAAATCAATACCACAGATCTCCCACTGTAAAAAGGCTTATCACAGACTTGAGACAAACCCTTGACCACAAAGGCATCCCCCTGAAGCCAACAAAGCTCTGATACCAAATACAAATTTTAACCTTGTACAATATTTTACTGCAAACAAATTTTCGATAAAAGAACAAAAAATATACAATGGAAAATACACACATTACACAGAGATTTTTCCTGTGGAAACCCAAACTGGGAAAACCAACATATTCTATTTTCATTCATAGTGATACATTGTTTACAATATAATATACATATAGGAGCCAATGACATCCAAAACCCTAAACCAATGACTTGGATTAGTCAACAACCCTAATTCCTTCACCAAAAATAGAAAACCAACGACAAAATCCATGTGCCGAAAAACCACCCAACAAAGGACACGAAAATTGAGGCGACACAAAAACGAGGCAAAAATGTGACACGTTTCTTGAGAAAAAAAAAATTCTCGGGGGCATTGCCCCCAAACCCCCACACAAGGGGGGTTATTCCCCCCCTGTGACCCCCCAACATGGGTCCTAGAGGCTCCCCTGTGCACTCAACGCAACATAGCAGACATTAGAGCTAGTCGTGCAAAGAATATAACACATACTCAACATATTTGACATGGGGGACAACCTTAAGGAGCACAAATGTAATCTTTTCTCTATCGAAAAAGTTGTGGACAAAAAAATACCCTTATAGAAGTTTTAACTATTTTTCTACAACATCCACATCTTTCTGACCTTCAAATATAGGAATATAAAAATTGATTTGTACCTTGAAGGGGGAGGCGCCTCTGCTCGAGGAAGATGCATTGCTTATTGGTAGTCATCGAAGGATTTGCGCAAAGTTATCCATCATCTCATTCCTTTGCCGTGTGAGGGATTCCTTGAGAAATAGTTTGAAGGGATGTCCTGCCCCATTGTCTCTCTTTTCTTCCCCCATGGGTGACTGTCGGGTTCAGTGAGGCCGATCTTGCAAAGGCTCAACTAGTTTGAGTCCCAACTGGTTATACCCTGACCTCATTGGGGACATGCACAAAGAAACAAATAAAGAGAAGACCACTTTGATACCACTGATACATATTTATGAGAGGAACAAAATGAAACACATATTTATAACATTAACACAAATATACAGTGAACAATGACAAAGATACAATGAAACTTAACTTCTGTTCAATGAAGAAATCTGTTGAAACTGTAAAATGTAGAATGAAACAATCTTGCTCGAATGGTGGTAGCTAATCTCTAAGAAGATATGTGGTGGATATGTGCATTCACTTGAGCACATTACAATGAGGCCTCCAGGCCTTTTTAGCATCAAGAAGTAATCAGAAAACCCTAGACATCCAAAAACCTAACCTTAGGAGTTGAAGCGCCAAAAGTCATGTGGGCCCCGATGGGGTAAGTTGGTACATCAACTTCCTGGGGTCATAATGTTTGCATACGATCTTCGTTTTAGGCACACGATAGCCCGTTGGAAAGGTATATCTGAGGAATACACCTGTTGTTGTCACACTGTAACTTTGTCTACAGTGTGACTGTGGCGAGCCCAAAAAACATTGTTTAGGGCCTTAAAACAACCCTAGAAGTTTAGGACCCAAAAAGATAGAAAAAAACTACCAAGATGAAAACTGTATGTGAGATAGTTGGAAGAGGTGGGTGGCCACCAATATCCACCTAGATCAACCTAACCAAGATCAAATGTGCCACCATATAGGCTATGAGAGAATTTTAAGTCAAATGTTAGTTAATGTGACTAGTGAAGTCCTATGATGGTTGTTCTTGACCGGTACTGCCATGTCCCAGAGTTACCTCTTTGTATAACGAAGGGACACTAGTGCATGAAACTATAAATAACCCATTGAATGGTTAAGTCCGTATAATCTTAGTTCCCCATGGGTTTTTCATGACACTGAATCTATTTATGCATTCATAAATGCAAGTTAAATAACATAAAATTGTGATTTTCCCAAGATTTAGATCATCAGATTCAGGTAAAAAATTCTAATTAAGTGTAGAATGTTTAGATTATACCACCATGGGGGAAACTCGGGAAGGATTCAGGTGCTTGGATTAGAGGTCATAGTATTGCACTCATTTGCAGATGGTGCCACCGGTCAAGAAGAAGCACATCGCATCAACGTCGACAGTCCAGGAGACCCTAAGACAGAGAAAGGGGGAGTTTCCAGCAACAGTGGGAGGACCAAAGGAAAAGGAGAACATATTGAGGGGAGGAATCGATGATGCCAACACTTTGAAGGGAATGAAATAGTACAAGAAGACGAGAGACAAAGTAGTTCACCAGAAGAAATATGTTCAGATTGGTCGGGCCAAATGGGCGTTGAAGGTGTTTGACACATGTATAGGATACCGCAAAAGTTTCTTAGGAACAAGACCATAACTAATGGTAAATATATTCCTGGTTTGTATCAATCCTGTCCATCCCCACCATAATCCTCTGACTCAAGCTCATCCTCAATACATCATCAACCATTTACCATCACTTCCCTTGCTCTTTTCCCACCTAATGGTGCACCGTCCATATCCATACCGCATTTTGTATCTCCCACTAGATCCTTCGGTGCATTACCAAGTTTGGAACCCATTTGCATTGTAAGATTCTTTAGTACTAGCCCACAATGTGAAGTTGGTGACTGGATAAAACACCCTTCTGAGTATTTATTCTGGTGGACGACTGGCTACAACAAGGTGAAGTGTGCCTCAAGATTAAGCATCACCTCAGACCTGTAACAACTGGGTTGAGGACCCATGAATACATGTAAATGTAGTTATGATCAACTTATATAAGCGACCTATGGGTCAAGGTGGTCCCCACGGGGAACAAAATATATAAGTTTATAACTAGAAAGACAACAAAGGAGAGGCTTGTTAGAGATTCCTCATGAATAATATTCGGAGAGAAGAAAGTTGTAGAATCTGTATTACAGTTTGCCCAGTTTTGTAATGGAGATTTAATTGTGATGTTTGTCATGTAAAGATCCATCTATATTTATGGGGAATTAATGGAAGATCAATAATGTTTTTGACTCATACTTGTATTATATCTAATCCTTGTTTTTATATTTAGTGTTTATCTTCAATCTTTAAGTGATCTTTAATGCGTATTTTAATAATGTCCGAATCTACCTAAAATAAATTACATTTCAAGAATTTTTTTTTTTCGAGACAAAAATCATTGTATTGATATTTCTAGTGGAAATGAAATACACATTGATGAGATGCCTTCTACTTTTTAACGTTAACATCCATTTCCTTTATAGAATGCCTCTATCAGATAAGACTATAGCCTATCCTTATGACTTTGACTCTTACAATCATCCTTATACATGTCACTCTTTAAACAAAATTTTCCATAGAATCATACTAATGCTAAGACAAAATCATGATACAAACTCTCTCTAACTTTACATAAACAAAAATTAAAACACGACAAAAATCCGTTCATAAAAAAAGATGTAAGAGTATCAAATCATTAGGAGTATGGTCCTTAATTTCATGAACAAGCAAAAAACCTTACTCCAAAATGAGTGCTTCCTTTAATAACTGATCAACTTTGTGGTTGAATTTTCGGTAGACATGAGCAAAGGGAACCTCTTCAAAAACTAATTTATTTGCCATAATCTTATTGAAAATAATCCCCAAATCCAAGTTAGGAATGTCAATTTTACCATTTTCCCGGTCCATTAGAAGTTTGGAATCACCAAAGACCTGCAACCTCTTTACCTACCCGTCCATTGCAACCTTAAGTAGGATCCAGAGGGCATAAAGTTATGCTCTATTTTTTGTTCCCAAATGATCCAGGTGGATATCGGTGGCCACCCACCTTTTCCAACTGGCTCAAAACAATTTTCTGGCAATTTTGGCAATTTACTATTTTTAGCAGTTTTAATTTTCGGGGCCATTTTGAGGGCCTAAATGAAGGTTTTTCAGGATCGAGCTTCTCAATGATAGCCAAAGGCATGATTGAGACCCAAAAATGAATATCCTCGATGATACCTTTCCAACGGGATATCATACACCTAAAACGAATATCGTATGCAAAAGTTACGACCCCGGGAAGTTGATGTACTAACTTACCCAGACGGGGCCCACATGACTTTTGGCGCTTCATCTCCTAGGGTAGGTTTTTGGATGTCTAGGATTTTTGGAATTCTTGTTTATTGTAAAAAGGCCTTCAGAGTCTCATTGTAATCATATTCTTTCGAATGAGCGCAACCGTCACATCTCTTCTCAGAGATAAGCCACCACCATTCCAACAAGCTTGTTTCCGCTGCATTTTATAGTTTTAGCTTATTTCCTTATTGAATAGAAAACTGGTTTTACTGTATCCCTATTATTTTGTGTTAAGAACCTATTAATAATCTGTAGTCATTTCGTTCTGCTCATAAAATCCGTATCAGTGGTATCAGAGTGGTCTGCTCCTTGTTGTCTTAATGCATGTCCCCAACGAGGTCGAAGTACAAAGAGTTGGGTCTCAAGCTTGTTTCTCTTGAGGCAAAAATCTCTCGCACGCCCAAGTGACCTCTGATGGTAGGAGAAAAGAAAGATGATGGGACATGAGATCCTTTCAAACTGTTGATTGAGGAATCCCTCACGCAACAAAGGAACAAGATGATGGATAGTTTCACGCAAATCCTTCGATGACTACCAACAGGCGACGCATCTTCTTCGAGCATAGGCGCCGCCCCCCTCAAGGTGAAAATAAACATTGATATTCCTATATTTGAAGGTCAGATAGACACAGATTCTATAGACAAGTGGTTGAATCTACTAGAAGGGTATTTTTCCGTCCATAACTTTTTGAATAGAGAAAAAATTACTTTTGCGCTACTCAAAGTCGTTCCCCATGTCAAAGATTGGTGGGAAACTTTCTTTGAGAAAAAGGAAATAGAGGAAACCTTATTATTTACAGTCATGACCACCTGGGAATCCTTCAGGGATGTTATTAAGGAACAATACTACCCTTTCGGATGTTATGACGATTTGTATACCAAATGGACCACACTGCGGCAAGAAAGAGACCAAGCAGTGCCAAATTTCACAAATATCTTCCATACCTTGCGCACCAAGTTGGGTATCAAATATTCAGAGCGACATCTGGTGCTCAAGTATCGTGACACTCTGCATAGATACATCCAAACCAAAATGGAATTTCTGGACATCTCATCCTTGGGCGCAACCTATCAATATGCCGTCAAAATCGAGCAGAAGCTCAAACAAAAGATGCAACAATTTGGGCCTAGAAACCTCTCACAACAAAATCCAGGAAAGGGTGGCCCCAACCCACAAAACAAAGGATAGAGCAAAGATGGACAGTATCAGGACAACTAGTCCAAGCCACAAACAAAGAAGGACACCAGAAAGACAAAGAAAGATACCGGAAGTGCTGTGACTTCCATAAGATCCCTTGGCATAACACTACTGACTGCCGCTCAAAGCAGTCGCTAGTGGCCTAAGTGAAAGCCTCTGAATTAGATGCGGCTTCTGAATCTGAGCCAGAACCAAAAAGGGGAAGATGGATCATTGATGCGGAATCGAGTGCCACCGTTGCTACCACCAAGCTCCAGCCTGGTGAACCAGACGAGCCAGAAGAAGGAGAAAACCTCTTCCATTCACAGATGTGGGTAAAAGGCACCCTGCTGCACTTCATCGTTGATAGTGGTAGTTAGAAGAACCTCATCTCAGTAGAGGTCATCAAGCGGCTGGCCCCACCGACAATGCCGCACCCACAACCCTACATGATTGGATGGCTCCGCCAAGGAAGTGATCTCTGCGTCAGCTAACAATGTCGACTGTCGTACGACATCAAGCCCTTCAAAGATGAGGTATTGTGTGATGTTTCTCCTCTCGAAGTTTGTGATGTTCTTTTGGGCCAACCTTATTTATGGAAATGTCATGTTGTATATGAGTCTAGGCCTCATAGTGTT
>ML795984.1:72966-150724 GCA_009831015.1 Picea engelmannii
AGACATGTTAACAAAGGGAGTAACCAGGAAGAAACTGAGTTCTTGCTCAGTTTCAGTTGGTCTTCAAGAATGAAGATGAAGATGAGAAATTTGCCAGGTCCAAGAAGGTTCAGAGTCCAGCATATACAACAGCGGTGGAGTTGGTGAGATCAGTCTCCAAGTGGGAGATTGTTGGTTGTGGAGCCTAATTATCTTCCTGATTCAGAGGTCCCTGCTTTCAGCCGTGTTTATACCCCAGAAGTATGTACACTCTTCCACGCGGGGGAGTGCAGAGGGGGGGTACCCCCTCTGCGGGGTCTGGGGGCAAGCNCATTGTAAATATGGACCATTCATTATAAGGTCGCAGATCTAACGGTAGAGATTATGTTAGGGTTTTTTTCCCTAGAAGACAACCCTCTTTTATGAGGGAAATGTATTGCGGCTATGGATGAGGGTGAATATTGTATTCTGAGAGAGGAGACTGTGAGAGAAAGAAGAGGAAGTTATAATGGGTTTTGCTGTAGGTTGTATCCCTTCATTTGCTGGATAATAATAAAGGAAGGACCTGGCAATTTCTCTGGTTGATGTAGCCCACACTGGGTGAACCACGTAAATCTATGTCTCTCTTGTATTGTGTGTCTTCTGTGTTTTGTTTCTGCATTTGTTTTATTTTATTGCTCCGCGGTCCTGTTTTTCTAACAATCTGACCCTCGACGCATCGTTGCCCAATCGGCCAGTTTGTCGCCGCTCTCTATTAGAGAATGTCCAAGAACTACTCCACAAGGGGAACATCCGTCCCATCTCATCACCTTGCAGGAGCCCAATCGTACTGGTACAGAAGAAAGATGGAACTTGGCGAATCTACATTGATTACCGAGATGTGAATAAATCAGAGTCAGAAACTGGTACCCGATTCCCCAAATCGATGACCTCCTTGATCAACTCATGGGGGCCAAATACTTCAGTAAGATTGATCTTAAGTCTGGCTACCACCAGGTCCCGATAGAACAGACAGATGTATGGAAAACCGCCTTCAAGTCAAAGGAAGGCCTTTTTGAATGGTTGGTAATGCCCTTTGGTTTGACAAATGCTCCAGCCACTTTCGTGAGGATGATGGATGATATCCTGCGACAATTCACCAATACTTTTGTAGTGGTGTATCTGTATGACATTCTCATTTATAGCAAGACTTGGGCTGAACACTTGCAACATATTCAACAGGTTCTACACACCCCGCGACAACACAAGCTATATGCCAACTTGGAAAAATGCTCCTTCGGCATGGACAGGGTCCATCACCTAGGATACATCATTGAAAAACATGGCATACATGTGGATCCAGTCAATATCCAAGTCATCCATGACTGGCTAGCCCCAACCACACTCACCGAGCTTCATAGATTCTTGGGCCTTGCCAATTTCTACTGCAGGTTTTTGTTGGGATTATCCCATATTGCATGGGCCCTCAGCCAAATAACCAGGGGTGGTGGTAAGGAAAAATTTGTGTGGGGCTGGTCCCAACAACAAGCGTTCGATGATTTGAATCGACGCTTGTGCTCCACCCCAATACTTTCACTACCAGACTTGCAACAACCCTTTGATATCGAGACAAGTGCTTCAGACTATGCGGTGGGCGTCGTTCTCACTCAGCACGACCACCCCGTGGCCTATCATAGTGAGACACTATCAGATGTTGTCCATAAGTACCCTACTTATGACAAAGAAATGTACTCCATTGTGCAAGCCTGCCGCCAGTGGAGACATTACATTCTTGGGAAGGAGACAGTCATCCACACTGATCATAAGCCACTGTAGTTCATGCAGACACAAGGAAAATTGCAGAATGATCACCATCAAAAGTGGTCCACATACTTGCAACAATTCCATCTCAACATCAAGTATAAAACATGAAGCACCAATCGTGTCACTAATTGCCTCAGTAGACTGCCAGTCATGACACTCACCACAGTGCTAGACTCTTGCGGCCATGAGACGTCTGGATGGCCCCAACTCTATGAGATAGACCCAGACTTCACCACCACCTACCAAATGTTGGGTGCAAACGTAGTTGTCGATAATTTCCATCTTCAAGATGGGTTGTTTTGTCGTCTAGGCCATATCTGTGTTCGGGGAAGCCCACTACAATCGGGTTGCATGACACTTCAACGTCAAAAAGATAGCGACGATGCTACAAAAACATTTCTACTGGCCGAAACTTCGACAGGAGGCATCAAGTATATCATGTCCTGCACTGCCTGTGCTATTTCCAAACCGACCACTAAGAAATAGGGCCTGTACACCCCTCTTCCTACTCCTGACAAGACATGGGAATCCATCTCAATGGAGTCGGGCCTCCTATCCACCAAGCAGGGAAATGACTGTGTTTTTGTGGTTGTTGATCTCTTTTCTAAGATGGCGATTCTGGTTGCCTGCAAGAAGAACATCACATCAGAGGCCATTTCCAAGCTCTTATTTGAATGAGTCTGGGTACATTTTGAAATCCCACAAACCATTGTCTCAGATCGGGACATTGGATTTCTCAGCACATTCTGGTCAAGCCTCTGGTCAATGCTGGACACCAAGCTCACCAAATCCACGACCTTCCACCCCCAGATAGATAGCCAAACCAAGGTCATAAATCAAATGATTGTGAATATACTTCACATGTATAATTCAAAGCACACTCGCACATGAGTTGAGAACCTTCCCTATGTCCAACATAGCTACAACCGAGCCCTGCATAGCTCAACCGACCACAACCCCTTTCAGGTGGGGTTGGGATTCCGACCATTGGGTCCCATAGATGTTGCACTTCCCCTTGCGGTCACCTCGACCGACTCATCTCCTACTCCAATTGAAGCTGACAAAGCCACCTAGCTCATTGAGCGGATCTAGCACATCTACCAATAGGTTCAGGATATCCTACAGAATTCCAATGACAAGTACAAGTAGTGCCATGATCAACATTGGGTGCCACATAAGTTTCAAGTGGGTGAGAAAGTTTGGTTGCACTTGTAGAAAGAACGCCTTACAAAACCCTATCAGAAGCTTCACCCACTCCGTTATGGGTTGTACACCATCACCAAGGCCGTGGCGGATAATTCTTTTGAGCTCAACATTCCTCCTTTCCTTGGCCTGCACCCAGTGTTCAACGTGGATCTCCTTCGCCCTTATTTCCCACCATTATTGGACACCTCAGACGTAGCAGAACAATTGAAACCAACAGAGATCAACCCTGACTGCATACAACAAGCATCTAGTGATCAGATTGTGGACACACAGATCAAGGGCACTCAACAACAAAGGATCCAGCTTTATCGAGTCATCAAAGTAGGGCAACTCCTGCACCAAGGCAAGTGGCTCACCCGTGGCCAAATTCAACAGAAATTTCCTCATTTGATGGGGGAACTCAATGCAATAGAGACCATTGCTTCCTAAGGAGGGAGGATTGATCCAAGTGGATATCGGTGGCCACCCACCTTTTCAACTGGCTCAAAACAATTTTCTGGCAATTTTGGCAATTTACTATTTTTAGCAATTTTAATTTATGGGGCCATTTTGAGGGCCTAAATGAAGGTTTTAAGGGATTGAGTTTCTCAATGATAGGCAAAGGCATTATTGAGCCCCCAAAATTAATCTCCTTGATGATACCTTTCCAACGAGCTATCATACTCCTAAAACAAAGATCGTATGCAAAAGTTACGACCCCGGGAAGTTGATGTACTAACTTGCCCACACGGGGCCCACATGACTTTTGGCGCTTCATCTTCTAGGGTTAGGTTTTTGTATGTCTAGGGTTTTTGGCATTCCTGTTTATTGTAAAAAGGCCTTCAGAGCCTCACTGTAATCATCTTCTTGCGAATGAGCGTAACCATCACATCTCTTCTCAGAGATAAGCCGCCACTATTCCAACAAGCTTGTTTCCGCTGCATTTTATAGTTTCAGCTTAATTGAATAGAAAACTAGTTTTACTGTATCTCTGTTACTTTGTGTTAAGAACATGTTAATAATATGTAGTCATTTCGTTCTGCTCATAAAATCCGGATCACCAAACTTGCCCCATACTTTAGTAAAATGTAATTTTCATTATCTAGATAAATAATGGCCCCAACTCCACAAGTTCCCAGAGTACCCTAGCATGCTCCATCAAAAAATCCCCAAGGCTAAGTGCGATCTATAATTGGTTCTTGAAGGATTCTTGGAACAATATTCTTTGGTTGCTTCCTCCCTTCCCCATAAGAGACTCTATTGTGATGTGCAAGTCTTCCTAATTGTGCTTTCTTTATCTTAAAAAATAAACTTGTTTATGGTTAACCAAATGCCCCATAAAACATACCAAGGTAGTGTTCTATGTGAGGAAACAATTTATGAGACATCTAGAATTCCATACATTCCATCAGATTTAATTTATCCCAATGAATTTGTAATTTGAACCTATTGGAAATTTCCATCCATATGGCTTTGGTGAATTGGTAGTAAACGAATAAATTATATTACAAGTGACCAAATTATATTTAAAGTTTGCCTTATAATTTGGAATGTTGAAACTACACTAACTGACCAAATCAAAATGCATGCCCAAGCTTCCGTGTAGCTCCATAAATTGTTTTACAAGTTTTAAGATGGATTTAGATATATGGTAAATTTACCTATGTCATTTATTAAAGTACAATTGAAGAATACAAAAGGTTTCTTTCATGCATCGAGATTTGGGATTTGATGTAAATTTGAAGGCAAAACTGCCTTAGAGTAAAATGCACACCCTAGTCTCAATTTTGACCCAAATGGAGTGGTTCAACTTGAAAAAGGTGTAGTTTGTGATATTACACATGTCTATAGCATTATATTTGAATTTGGTGAAGGGTGAAATATGCATTTTGGTTTGGGGTTACATGCTTGAACTAATATGTATTGTTACATATACAACTCTGAAATCCTTTATAGTGATAGATGATAGATTAATGATTCCAGAAGTGAAATATTGTGGTTGTGGACCGTTGTTGTATATGAAGATACCTAGTAGGGTTGCATATTGTGCTTGCATATTACGGTTTAAGACTAAGGTTGCGTAATAATTTGTAGTTTCTAAAGGTAAATAGAGTGCTTAGATTTTTTTTTGTTCCATTAAGGATCAACCACCTTAATATTGGGTAGGGAAAGACAAACGTAATTGGTACAAACTTAAGCCAATTCCCACTTTAGTATGGAAAATTTGAAGATCCATGTTTAATGAAAATTCAAAATTTTTACCTCAGTTACTTGAAGTTTCTGATATCTATTTCCCATGAAATGTGAACCTTATCATTGAATTTAAAAGATTAGTTGTAGTAGAATATTTTTCACTTTTGTAAAACCAAAATTACTAGGTAACAAAAGAAAATGAACACTCAAGTAATGCACTTTGTTGCTGGGTTTTAGTCACAAGGGTGGATAAACCCCCCTTAAGCTCAATAGTTGTGGGTTGAGCCTCAAGACAAATGGTGATGGATTTAAACCTAACCCTAGATCTATTTCCATATATTAAAAGTGACAACATTAAAATGCACGTCCAAGCCTCCTTGTATCTCCAAAAAATGTTTTATAGGTTGTAATATGGAGTTAAATATATTGGGAATTTACCTATCTCATCTAAATTTCAATGGAAGAATGTGATAGGTTGCTTTCATGCACCTATATTTGGTATTTCATGTAAATTTAAAGACAAAATTTCCTCAGAGTAAATTGCACACCCTAGTCTTAATTCTGATCCAAATTGAGTGGTTCAACATGCATAAGGTGTAGTTTGTGATTTTACACCTGTCTATAAACTTATATTGGAAATTTGCAGACATAAACCTACCTAATGTGCAAAAAGGCTAAAAATTTCCTTGTAAAACAAAAGGGACAAATTGTTAAAGTTGGCTATATGAAACTACATGCCCAAAGTTGGATAATGCTCCATAGTTTGAGATTTAAGTTGTAATTTGATGTTTGCATTATTTATAATCTGTTTGTACAATTAGTAGTGCATTTACACTCCAAAAAGGATGATTTCTATGCACAAAGATTCATGACATTTTGATGAATCAGAAGATGGTGGTTTATGAGAGAAACCAAACTTTGCATTTTCAGTCATAAAAGACTCTTCTGTGCAAAAATAGTTCATCTCAAAAGTCATGAAAGACTGTCTCTGTTTTATTTTATATGAAACAAAATTACATTTTTTTTCTGTAGAGCCAAAAAAACAGAGACAATATTCATCCTCAAATATTTCAAGGATTAGCTAAAATCACAAGGATTAGAGCAATCATGCCATGTTTGTTGGTATCTATTAGCCCTCAGAGGCATATAGTTTTACTTTATATGAAACAAAATTACATTTTTTTCCTGTATAACAAAAAAAATAGAGAGAATATTCATCCTCAAATATTTCAAGGATTAGCTAAAATCACAAGGATTAGAGCAATTGTGCCATGTTTGTTGGTATCTATTAGCCCTGAGAGGTATATAGTTTTATTTATATGAAACAAAATTACATTTTTTTCTTGTAGAACCAAAAAAGAGACAATATTCATCCTCAAATAATTCAAGGATTAGCTAGGGATTCGAGCAATCATGCCACAGTTACAAAACCCTCATGGAAGATTGGGAAAGTACCTTCTCAAATAAGAAATACAATGCATGTTTTTAAATGATAAAAATATCATAAAGAACCAACAATAATTGTACTATGTGCTAATTATAAGGCTTTGATTCATCCTTTATGAAAAAACACACTATTATTTGGGAGTCACTTTAATCAAACATAAAACCCTATTCAATCCGGGCATGGGACTCCATCTTCCAAGACATTCAATGCTCACCAGATCAAAGTGGTGGCCCTATGTTACTTTCCTCTTACATCAAACCCTTGCTATTTTATCGCCCTCAATGGTCAAATTTTTTATTGCTAGTTGTGGTCTGGAGACTTCATTGTGCAATGTTCGATTATAGTGGGGTCATGAAAAACCTACAAGCAATTGTTTAAATTCAATTAAGTGACATATATTTTCAAATATTACTTGCCTATGTGCACCTACATTCACTTTCCTAAAACACTATATACCCTCAAACTATATACCTTAATATGTTTAATGGGTAATGGGGTAATTCAAAACCGTAGAGACACATCATAGTGGCACAATTGAAGCGTGGTGGGCTCATAAACCACATGTCCTAGGATCAAATCATGGATTTGAACCTTATTAACAAATCAGAGTGGTGCAACAAAAGCGTGGTGAGACCATAACCCGCAGGTCCCAGGATTGAATCCTGGCTCTGAACCTTATTAACACATCAGAGTAGTGTAGCAAAAGCATGGTGGGCCCATAACCCACAGGTCCCAGGATCAAATCCTGGATTCAAACCTTATTAACACATCAGAGTGGTGTAGCTGAAGCATGGTGGGATCATAACCCACAGGTCCTAGAATCGAATCCTGGCTCTGAACCTTATTAACACATCAAATTGGTGCAGTGAAAGCATGGTGGGCCCATAACCCACATGTCCCAAGATCGAATCCTGGCTCTGAACCTTATTAACACATCAAAGTGGCGCAACTGAAGCATGGTGGGATCATAACCCACAGGTCCTAGGATCGAATCCTAGCTCTGAACCTTATTAACACATCAGAGTGCCACAACGAAAGTGTGGTGGGCCCATAACCCATAGGTCCCAATATCGAATCCTGGCTCTGAACCTTATTAACACATCAAAGTGGCGCAACTGAAGCATGTTGGGCTCATAACCCACAGGTCTCAGGATCAAATCCTTACTTTGAACCTTATTAACACATCAGAGTGGCACAAAAAAAGTGTGGTGGGCCCATAACCCACAGGTCCCAGGATCGAATCTGGGACCTGAACCTTATTAACACATCAGAGTGGTGCAACAAAAACGTGGTGGGCCCATAATCCACAGGTCCCAGGATCGAATCCTGGCTCTGAACCTTATTAACACATCAGAGTGGCGTAGCTGAAGCGTGGTGGGATCATAACCCACAGGTCCCACGATTGAATCTTGGCTCTGAACCTTATTAACACATCATAGTGACGCAACAAAAGCATGGTGGGACCATAACCCACAGGTCCCATGATTGAATCCTAGCTCTAAACCTTATTAGCACATCAGAGTGGTGCAGCTGAAGCATGGTGGGTTGATCATAACCCACATGTCCCATGATCGAATCCTGGCTCTGAACCTTATTAACACATGAGAGTGGCGCAACGAAATCATGGTGGGCCCATAACCCATAGGTAGCAGGATCGAATCCTGGATTTGAACCTTAATAACACATGAGAGTGGCGCAACTGAAGCATGGTGGGCTAATAACCCACAGGTCCCATGATCAAATCATGGCTGTAAACCTTATTAACACATCAGAGTGGCAATGAAAGCATGTCGGGCCCATAACCCATAGGTCCCAGGATGGAATCATGGCTCTAAACCTTATTAACAGATCAGAGTGGTGCAATGAAAGCATGGTGGGCCCATAACCCATAGGTCCCAGGATCGAATCATGGCTCTGATACACTCATTTTGTGGATGCCTCGACTGTGAACATACATTCTTTCGATGCTATTGATGCATAAAAATGAAATATTTCATAATATTAAAGCAAGATCAAAGGGATAAGTAGAGGGAGAACAAATTTAAAGAACCAAATGGTGGTGTGAAAACACACCATTGAATTTCATAAGCAAAAATCATTATCTTGTATGCCCTCTCCTCGCGAATGTGGCGAGCGAGATGAATATCTTTGGGCATGATGGTGACCCTTTTGGCATGAATGCCATAAAGGTTGGTATCTTCAAACATTCCAACAAGATATGTCTTCGCCGCTTCTTCCAGTGCCACCACCGCTTACGACTAAAATCTCAGGTCCATCTTGAAATCCTGGGTGATCTCCCTTACAAGCCACTAGAAGAGAAGATTTCTTATGAGAAGCTCAGTGCTCTTATGGTACTTTTGAATTTCATGGAGAGAAATGGTACCGGGCCTGAACCTGTGAGGATTCTTCACTCCACTGGTTGCTGGTGTAGACTTCCTGGCTGCCTTGGTCGCTAGCTGCTTCTGTGGTGCCTTTCCCCCTGTTGATTTACAGGTAGTCTTCTTAGTTCATGCCATCTCTTTATTATATTGCAACTCCTCTTCTTTTTTATGCAAATGCAAATTAAACAAACCCTCAACAACGATGGATGCCTTCCCATGCACTATGGGCCCTTGTAAAAACCTTGAAATATTTGAATTCTATCTTTCAAATTGCAGTACATGTCATCTACACCATCCCCTCTTTACCCTTAATCAATGGTCCACATTCCAACCCACCTCTTTCTTTCCACACTCACCGCAGATCGCTAACATTACCCCACCCCTAACTCTCTCTTGTGTAGCGAAGGCTAGGCGGGAAAAAATCCTATCCTATTAGCCATTGGGCACTATGATGGCCACTAAGTCAAGCCTAACCTCATGTTTAATGAGCATACGTGTAGCATGCTCCCTCCTTCCAAATAAATAGGAAGTAGTTGTACCAAGGGATCAAATAGAAGTAGAGATTTATTTGTTGGTGAAAGAAAAAGTGTTTCCAAGGAAAGATAGAGGTATTTCTTGGCTCTATGTCATCTTTACTAGCCTCTTCAACGACTTCTCTCTTTTTTCGCATTGGCTATTTACCTAACATTCAATTTTGATGTCAAAGCTTGAATCACAAGATCCATGAATATCGTCTCATGGCCAAGATAAACCCACCTACAACCCTTTCCAACCAAGTTTCTCAAGTTCAAGTTCAAGCTCAACCAACTACTTGAACCATCAACAATTTTGATGGAGGGTGGGTTAATGTAGTTCATAAAAACTCTAAGATAAATTGTTACAAATAAATTTTTTTAGCCTACCAAACTAATGAGCTTTTGTGTGCCTAAACCTAATAAGCCCACAGTCTCAACTATTAGGAATATTTCTTGTTATGCCTCCCAAAAGACGTCACGACGACAAGAGGTTTTCTCTCTACATTCCTGGTTAAATTCATAGGCTACCTCAAACTCTGAGAAGCCTTGAAAAGAGCCCAAGGTTTGCGCTTATAAAGGTAGTTTTATTTCTTGGCCATGAAATTACAAATCTCATCTCAACTCCAACATCCCCCTTACCCTTAATGGACAATTCATGTTCCAATGTTCCACACGATGCAAATCATCCAATACAATGACATAACAATTGTGAAGTGAATACAATTTGCATGTGGAAAATTAAATCATATGTTGAGCTTGGGGATTTTGTGGTTGAAAATCCCCTTTTAAAAACATGAAAAAGAACTCCAGACACCTCTAAAACCACTGTTAAATTTGGGTCATTTTGTGACGTCCATTTCGACCCTCTTGTGACGTTATGTCGTGGATATTGCGACGAATCTTGGGTCCCTCAAACGTCTCTTCACACGTTGTCAAACGTGCGGCGAACCTGGGATAATGTCACAAGAGAGACGACCTACAACGGTTGTTGCAAGAGAGACAACCTACGACGGTCATATCAAGAGAGACAACCTATGAAATTCATCGCAAGAGAGATGCCCAATGGTTATCGTCGCAAGAGAGAAGCTCAACGATCATCGTCGCAAGAACGACAATGAAATATGATCATCGCAAGAACAACAACATAGGACGATCATTGCACGAACAAAAATTGAGGATGATCATCACAAGAGAGATGATCCAGGTGGATATCAGTGGCCACCCACCTTTTCCAATTGGCTCAAAACCGTTTTCTGGCAATTTTGGTAATTTACTATTTTTAGTAGTTTTAACTTCCAGGGCTATTTTGAGGGCCAAAATGAAGGTTTTTCAAGATCAAGCTTCTCAATGATAGACAATGGCATGATTGAGCCCTCAAAATGAATCTCCTCGACGATACCTTTCCAACGGGCTATCATACGCCTAAAATGGAGATCGTATGCAAAAGTTACAACCCCAGGAAGTTGGTGTACTAACTTACCCAAACGGGGCCCACATGAATTTTGGCGCTTCATATCCTAGGGTTAGGTTTTTGGATGTCTAGGGTTTTTGGCATTCCTTCTTATTGTAAAAAGGCCTCTAGAGCCTCATTGTAACGATCTTCTTGGAATGCGAGTAGCCGTCACATCTCTTCTCATAGATAAGCTGCCACCATTCTAGTGAGTCTTTCACTCTGTATTTTTACAGTCTCTGTACATTTATTTCATTAATAGAAATCATGTATTATTGTATCTCTGTGTTTATGGTTGCATCTCTGATACATTTTTGTTATATTATTGGATATTTGCGATATCTCTGTGCATTTCTTTATTATATCTCCGCTCTCATTTCGTGCCGAAAATAATCTGGATCAGTGGTATCAGAGCAGGCTGCTCTTGATCATTTTTCAGTGCATGTCCTCGACGAGGTCCGAGTATAGCAAGTTGGGTAGCAGATGATCCTATTAGTATGTTTCTTGAGAAAGCTCTCACGCGACAGAGGGATGAAATTATGGAGAATTTTTCCGACATCCTTCAAAGCTCGCCAATAGCAACATGCGTATCTTCATCAAGCGACCACTTCGGAAGCACCTTGCCTTTCAAGGTACAAGTTAATTTTGATATTCCTATATTTGAAAGACAGATAGATGCAGAAGCCCTAGACAAATGGTTAAACTTGCTAGAAGGTTATTTCTCTCTTCACAATTTTTCTGACAAAGAAAATATCACCTTTGCACTCCTTAAATCTCTCCCTCATGTCAAACATTGGTGGGAAACTTACTGGGAGAAAAGTTCCACAGAGGAGTCTGGAATATATGGGGCCGAGCCCACTTGGGATTTTTTTGTGGATGCGGTAAAGGAACAATATTACCCTGTTGGAAACTATGAGGACCAGTACATGAGATGGATCACACTGCGGCAAGAGAGGGGCCAAGTAGTTTCGGAGTTCACTAATACCTTCTATACCTTTCCCACCAAGCTGGGTATCAAAGACTTCGAATGACATTTGGTTCTGAAATACCGTGGGGCTCTACACAAATACATCCAAATTGAAATGGATTTTCTAGACATCTCATCACTTGGTGCTGCTTATCGATATGCTGTTAAAATCAAGCAGAAATTTAAGCACCAGAACAAACGGGAGTTCGGGTCTGGAAATCCGCAACAACCAAAGTATGACAAAGATGGACTTGACAAACAGTCTCTCGAAAACCAGTCCAAGCCACAATAAAAGAAGGGCCATAGGAAGACAAATAAGGACACCGGAAAATGGTGCGATTTCCACAAAATCCCTTGGCACAACACCGATGAATGTCGCTCAAAATAGTCATTGGTGGTCGAGATCAAAGGCAAGGAGCCAAACCCTGATTCATAATCTAATTATGAAAATACTGCTAAAAGATAGATCATCGACGCAGACCCCACTGCTATTGTTGCGACCACAACAATTCAACCATAAGAACCAATAGATCTTGAAAAGGGGGAGTTCCTTTTTCATTCAAATATGTGGGTGAAGGGGACCCCGCTGCATTTTATTGTTGATAGCGGAAGCCAGATGAAACTCATCTCAGCAGAGGTCATCAAATAGTTGGGATTGTCGAAAACACCACACCTGCAACCATACAACATCGGGTGGCTTCACCAAGGACGAGATCTTCATGTCAGCCAACAATGTCGATTGTCATACGGAATCCAACCCTTCAAGGATGAGGTATTATGTCATGTTGCCCCATTGGATGTCTGTGATGTTCTCTTGGGCCAGCCATATATGTGGAGACACCATGTTGTTTATGAGTCTCAATCCCGCAGTGTCATTGTTTCTCTAGGGGGTCATATATGCATAATACTAGAGGTAGGTTTGACTATTGTTCCACCTAAACAATGCCGAAAGGTAGTATCTCATACTACAAAATTCAGCTTCTTCACAATCTGTTCAAAAGGTGAACATAAGGACACTGCAACCACTACAACCTCGGTCCAAGCACCTTCTATCCAACAAAAGCAGGTTGACAAGGTTGCAACAAAGTGAAAAGATCCCCTCTTCACATCGTCCTCTCATGTAGCTCAACTTTTTGAACAACCTCAACCTCAACAGGTTCGTTACAGACTTCCACAAACTGAGCAACATGAAGTCTCCAACAAGGCAAGAAACTCACCAAGATGCAGATTCAGCAAACACTTTTCCGTCTCCCTCGGGCACTCAACGCAATTGAGACCATTTCTTCCTAAGGAGGGAGGATTAATCCAGGTGGATATTGGTGGCCACCCACCTTTTCCAATTGGCTCAAAACAATTTTATGGCAATTTTGGCAATTTACTATTTTTAGCAGTTTTAACTTCCGGGGCTATTTTGAGGACCAAAATGAAGGTTTTTTGAGATCGATATTCTCAATGATAATAGAATGCATGATTGAGCCCTCAAAATGAATCTCCTCAATGATACCTTTCCAATGGGCTATCATACGCCTAAAACAGAGATCGTATGCAAAAGTTATGACCCTGGGAAGTTGGTGTACTAACTTACCCAAATGGTGCCCACATGAATTTTGGCGCTTCATCTCCTAGGGTTAGGTTTTTGGATGTCTAGGGTTTTTAGAATTCCTGCTTATTGTAAAAATGCCTCCAGAGCCTCATTGTAATGATCTTCTTGGAATGCGAGTAGCCGTCACATCTCTTCTCATAGATAAGCTGCCACCATTCTAACGAGTCTTTCACTCTGTATTTTTACAGTCTCTGTACATTTATTTCATTAATAGAAATCATGTATTACTGTATCTCTGTGTTTATGGTTGCATCTCTGATACATTTATGTTATATTATTGGATATCTACGATATCTCTGTGCATTTCTTTATTATATCTCCGCTCTCATTTCGTGCCGAAAATAATCCAGATCAAGAGACGTCGAACGATCATTGTCGCAAGAATGAGAACCGAAGATGGTTGTCATAAGAGAGACGACCTAGGATGATCGTCGCACGAACGAAAACCTAGGATGATCGTCACAAGAGAGACTATCGACGAACTGTGTAGTCGCAAGAGCGACGAAATATATATATTTAAAAAAAAAAAAAGATATATTCACAAGAAGGTTAAAAAAGGCACAAAGCAGTTAAATATGGTGAAGAAATAAATTAAATCGGGATCAAAATAACTTTGATCACGATCCATTAGAATCAACGGCCAGGAAGCATTGCAGAATTTGAAGTTGCACGGGGGATAATTTTGAAGGGTGGTCCCGCAATCCAAATCGCGGTTTCCATTGAGGAGTACGTGTCAGAGTCAGGTTGATTGCGGAATGACAAGCGGGTTGTTACAAAATCACCAGTCCACATCTTCGCAAAGTGAAAAGTATAAAAGGTCGATTTGACATTTTTATTTTTTATTATTTTCAAACTCGGGGACCGTTGGAACACTGTCATGACCACCATTTTTCTGTTGCAGCCTAACTTTGCACCATCACAACCCGTTTCCAGGTATTTATCCCATCGCCATGGATCCCATAGTATTATCAGTAGCAGAGAAAGACCTTGAAAGTAACGAGGAAGTCCTAATTGACAGAGATGCGGATGTATTTGACCCTAATATCACTACTTCCCCCATTTCTGTGTCTTGAAGCAACTTGGCTAATATAAAGGGAAAGAGTATTCCATTTTTATAAGTAGTCCAGGCCTCCATTTTCCCGTATGCTGTCGAGGTTTCTTTCCCATTTCCTGAATTCATAGGTTGGTGCGCTGAGCAATATTCCCATTCAGAAAGGGTAATTGTCAATAAACAAGGGTCTCAATTCCTGTGTAGAATAGATAATCTGTCAATCTGAAAGTCACTCAATATCCCAGAAGCATTTTCCTTTAATTCCGATCCATTAAACGAAGAAAAAGTGATTAGGGTTTACAGAGAATGTCAATTAGAGCTCAAAAGTCAATTTCTACAACAAATCATTAAACCTGAACAAATGTTAGAGAGTCTGTCCTTACCAATGAGTATCGACATGATGGTCATTGAAGTTCAATGGGTTTGTTCCCTGTTGAGTCAGGTCCTAGGTCTAGATAGTGATAAATATATTGTTGAAGTCATGCTTGGTTTTCTTTTTATTTTTTTCAAGTCAGATTCTGGTCAATCAGTCTGAATTAATTTTGATAAATTCCTAGCTGACACTATTCACAAGCAGCTAGTGAATTTCCACTCTTTGAGACATTTCAGATATTATACAAATCTGTTAAAGGTTTTCTTAGCCAGTAAATATGGAGAAATCCCTGAAGCAACTTTTGTATCTACTGAATGTAAAAGAATCACTTTTCTCATATTAGTCAACAAGGTCATGTCAAGAATCTATTCTCTGATTTTCAATACAAGTTTACCCAGAGTTTTGGAGGACATGAAGATTCAACTGCAGCCAAATCCAGAAAACAAAATAGGAGACTGGGTACTTTTTCTACATTCAACAGTGATCTGGGTATATGGTTTTCATGAGTCTCCTTATCTGTTACATGTTTTCCTAACTCCCAAGATTTTTGCTCTTGAGTTCATCAGACAGAGAATCATCTCTGAGACAGAGAACTTCATGAAACTACATAGAGACTCTAACATCAAATTCCCCTTTTTTATTGGTCCTTTTGTTGTTAAGTCCATATCATGTTTATCATAGGTTAAAGCAAAACTCAAAGACTTTGGATTTTTAGAAATACAAGGAAGAAAATATGATCCACATCAAATCATATCCAAGAGAAGACAAATGAATAAAAATGCACCTTATGAACACGAGAATGTGGAAGGCTTGGATAAACTAGCTAATATGGAAGTGTGTATTGATGTGGAAGCACCATTGCAACAAGTCCAAACACAACAAGCTCCTCAAAAGTTGGTGATTAAATTTCCCAAAGCCAGTGTGTACAACAAAAGATGCATTTCAGAGACTATGGATATTGATGTTGAACAAACTGCTAAAAATAATATGGAAAATTTTCAGCCAAAGCAGATTGTAGATTTGGAAGATGAAGGACCCAGAGATCAAGTGAATTTGAGCACCGTGGAAAGTAGTACCGACATTGTAGAAATTGAGGAAAGAAGTCAGTTTGAAAGTGAAGGAAGCTCAAGAGTTTTTCACAGTCAAAAATATTATTTTGATAAAGCACTTGATGCAGCTTATCAGTCCAGAGAATACTTAGCAAAACAATATGCTGAAAAGAGAAATGTGGCTTTGGGTGAAATAAGGGATTTGTTCCCTGAAGTAGAAAAAATTTCTCAACTGAAATATTCCTTGTTCACTATGAGGGATATTGAAAATAAAACTTTTAATATTGCAGTTGAAGAGGAGGATAAAGTGTCAGAGATTAAAATCAAATATGACAATATAAGTGCCCCTGACAAAGTGAAATTCCACAAGAAGACCAATGATTTGTCGTATTCTGATTATTTGAGTTTAAATTTGAAAAATTCAAAGATGACATCCTTAGCTGCAAAATTAGAAGGACAACTGAGACAGGAAAAGGCAACCAACAAATCTTGGCAAACTCAAATCAAAAGGCTTGAGTATGAAGGTCCTCAAGGTCCGAAGTCTTTATTGGATGAAAAAGATAAAATAATTCAGAGTTTGAAGAAAAAGTTGAAGATGCCTGCTACAGAACACCCACAGACAACATAATTGGTAGCTTTAGAGTAGGAAAAAGAAACATTTCAGAAGGAAGCACTAGATTATAGGGCTAAGCTTTTGCAGTTGGAAAAGGAAAAGATGGAACAATCTAAAGAAAAGGAAGAGTTGGTAAATAAAGTCATGGTTTTAGCTCCTACTGTAGGAATTGGATCAACCACTGAATACATTGTTCAGGCTATGTCACAAGTCAGTCTGAAAGAAGGAGAGATCAAAGGGTTAAAGGAAAAGATGGAGAAATTGGAGCAGGAAGTGCGCACAAAGGATGAAAAGATATCTCAAGTTCAAAAGGAAAAGGTAGTCTTGCAAGAGAAGATTAATAAGTTGAATTCAAGATTGAGAGGTAAAGGTTTACTGCAAGGAGATAAACATATCATATGGGATTCTATAGCTACTGAGGCTACTAAATTTATATCGTATTTGAATTTTGTAAGTGATAAAGATAATATAGCAATCACAACTAGGCATAGATGCACTGTTGTTAATGAGACTTTAGCCAAAAATCCATCTGAATGGGCACAAAATTTCATTAATCTTCTTAACTCAGTTCCTCCTGCAGATCTTCAGACCGTTGGGGTAAAGGACAGAACTACATTGATCATCTGGGCCAGAAGGATTATTACAAAACATGATCTTTTGAAATCAATTTTGAATAAAGAAATATAGATGGAACAAAGTGTGAAAAATTTCAAGAATTTATTTGAAGAATTGTTCATAAAGGGCCTTCCATCATTCTGGGATGGTAAAGGTAAGTTGTAGGATCAAGAAGAATATAATGCACTCTTAACTCAATCAAGGATGGACCACTCCAAATTTGAAACCCTCGAGGAGGGTTTGAAAGGGGCTACCTTAGTTGATAAACTAAGTACATATTTCAAAATTCTAAATCAATTTAAGACAATCAAACTTGGTCTACCTGTCACATATTATGCCACTTGTATCGACTTGAAAATTTTGACGAAAGAAATGAGAGATTATGAGATTACTTCCGAATTGAAATGGAAGGAAATAGTCAGATTGGGCAAGACCAAATATAATTTCCAAGGATTGAGTAAATGATTTCTAGCTATCGACAAAAAGGCAACAAATCAAATGAAGATACAATCAAAGTCAAAGGACAAAGATAAAGGACCAAACTACAGGAATATCCGCAAATCCCAGATTTTGTGAACTGAAATTTTCTATTCTATTGTAATCGGTTCAAACCGAATGAAATGAATTTCTATATAAATATTGTAGGTTTTGATGTATTCGTGGTTGGCAGAAGCACAAAGGACAAATTGTATTGATCACTGTAATAATTTATGAATTTGAAAGAATACAAGTGGAGATGTCCAAAGTTTTTTCATACTAAAGATTCATGTGATGATGACCTGAAGTATGTGTTTCCTTTAATGTATGTTTTTCTAGTTTTCTTTCCCTTCATATGCAACCTTTTATATGTTTAAAATTGGATGCTAAAGGGTCTGAAATTCATCTAAATGGTGCTTTAGATTCAAGTAATTTTGAACTTTGTTTTTCTTTCTCAACTCATAAGAATTCATCTCTTATGGTGCTCTGATTAATGTTATATGTTTCTTGTTTCTTCCATCTTATCAAAACAAATTAAAAGACTTAAAGTTCATCACCTACCTTGCCTTTGCTTCCTTGAGAACTCTACCTACCAAACACTGTTTCAATTGTTTTCAAAGTTGACTCCAATTCCCAACAGATTCCTTTTCTTCTTGCTAGCAAACCCCATAAATATTTTCATCAAATCAAAACCTACCCATTGAACCTTTAAGAGAAGATCCATCTTCCAAGAGACCAAGTGACAAGAGAGATCCCTCTCTGAACTGAAAAGGCTAGTTTCAGTTCTGAAGTGGTTTTGTGGTTACCTTTGTAAGTTGTTCCCCCAGCCTAGGAAATTTACTTAGTGCTAACATAGTCATGGAAGTTTGCATGCCATCTGTTCATATCTTGATTAGTCATAATGGTTTAAACTTTACACATCAGGAAGATGAAGAGATAGAGGACTCGACAACCAATTATGATGGTTGAGCTTGCTTGTAGTATTCTTGCTAAGTTTTCTATTTGCATTGGTGCCCCTGCACCAATACAAGTGTGTGCATGAACATTCAGGTACACATGACTATACATCAGTAAATGATATACACATTTCTAGAATCCAATTTTACCTTTCTAGCTAAACAAGTCCCTAGGAATAGGCGTGGAAACAAGGGTTGCATAGTGAGATGACTTGTTTACCTTGTAATCCATCATATTTAAGAATCAGAATCACAAATATATAAAAGGGAAACATCAAACTCTTCTTTAATATATCGTATCATTTGAAGAAGCAAACCCAATTATAAAATCTTGAGGAAATAGACTACTACAATTTGTAGGGATTTCAAAATAAACTGGAACCTTTGGAAAGGCCTTTGTTGAAACACACAAAAGATAAATGGAAGAATCCATCTTAAGTGAGTCCCGACACCTTAAATGTTAAAAGATAGCCACATTAAGTGGAAATCATAACTATGGAGTGAACCCTATGCAATACAGTAAGAGAATACTCTGAAATTGTATGCATTATTTTTCTTTTTCATGGTTACGATACGCTTTAGTCACAAAAGATATACAAAGTTACAAACACAAATGCATGAAAACCTCAGTGAATGTGTAGGGAAATTAAAGTGGAAAATAATTTCCAAAAATCCTGACATATTGACATAAAAGCATTAAGCATTTGGATGCAATGTGCATTGCATTGAAAAACAATAGAATTTATCCTTCAATTATGTTATCACTCCGTAATTTATTTAGGCTGAGAAAAGAAACGCAGAGGTAACCACAAACCAACTTTAGAAACTAGAATCTAACCCTTCTAGTCTCAGAGAGGGCTCTCTCCCAAATCAGTCACTGAAAGGACTGATGTGATTTTTGTTTCTTGAGGTTAGGTCCTTGGATTGTGAATAAAATTTTGGATGGGATTTTATGTTTAATCCTATGAGAAATCCATTGGGCATGGAGTCAAAAGGTTGAATCTTATGAATATGTGGGTAATATGTCAATTAATGGGAAAATACTTCAGAGGCAAGATAAACACTAACTGTGTGCTGGTTTAATTTAAATGTTGTTGTAGCAGAAATCATAGAAGCAAAACATAAATCAACACTTTAAGAAATCAGATTTTGAAATTTCTTAAACTGTTTTAGCAGAAGAAAACACCATTGATATTCTAAACTATGTGACAAAGCATGAACATGATGAATTTTGAAACAATATTTTAATTGAATATCATTCGGATATGGAAAGAGAGCAATAAATTGAAAGAAGAACATACACTAAAGTGAACATGCTAAACAATCACTGGCACATGAATATTTGAAGCAAGACTGGATCCCAGAAGCCTTGGATCACCCAACTCAATTCATCAAACTTTCCCCCATCCTTTGTACATTATGTGTTACAATATTTATAAAAACCAATGAAATTCGATTTGAAATCGATTTACAAAAATAGAGAAAAATAGTTTAGAAAATCACGATCCTTGAGATATTTCAACAAATTTATCCTTATCTTCATCCCTTTGACCTTGGTAGTGTCTTAATCTGATTGGCTGATGTCTGGATCCATACTCCGTTGACAACTGGATGGTGGTCATTTACTACGACCTAGAAAATTACATTTAGTTTTACCCAATCTTACTATTTCCTTCCACTATAATTTAGAAGGAATATCATAATCCATCATTTCTTTTATTAACATTTCCAAATCGATGCAAGAGTCATACGACATGACAGGCAGGCCAAATTTTATTATCTTAAATTTATTCAAAATTTCAAAATCTAGGGCTAAATTTTCTACCATAGTTGCCCCCTTTGAAACTTCATCTAAGTCTTCAAACCTAGAGTGATCCATCCTCACTTGTGTCAAGAATGCATTGTAGGCTTCTTGTTTGTGTAAATTTCCCTTTCCATCCCAGAATGATGGAAGACCTTTGATAAATAGTTCTTCAAACAAATCCTTAAAATCCTGAACACTCTTTTTGAATTGGGCTGCTTTATTCTGGACTGAATTCGAGAGGTTGTGCTTGGTTATGATTCTTCTAGCCCATATTATCAAAGCAGGTCTATCTTTGACCCCAATTGTCTGCAAATTTAATGAAGGAACTGTATTAAGGATATTGATATCATTTTGGGCCCATTCTGCTGGTCTTTTTGATAAAGTTTCAATAATAACTTTGCATCTCTGTTTATCCAAAACAACAATGTTGTCCTCATCATTAACAAAATTTAGACATGTCCTGAGTTTTGTAACCTCAACTGATATGGAGTCCCAGATGATGTGCTTAGCTCCTTGTAACCAACTTTTTCCTTTAAGCTTGGAGTTTATCTTATTCACCTTTTCATGAAGGACTGCATTTTCCTTTTTAAGTTGTGATACTCTTTCATCCCTTTTCTATGCCTCTTGTTCCATTTTCTTGATATTCTCTTTCAATTCTTTTATTTACCCATCCTTTAAGCTAACCTGAGACAGTGCCTGGACAATGTCTTCAATGTCTGATTTGCTTTCAGTAGCAGAGGGTGTAACAAAGGGTACAACAAAAGACAAAGCTATGACTCTAGTTTCCATTTCTGTCTTTTCTTTTGACCATTCTAATTTTTCCTTTTTCAGTTGCAGAAATTTAGCTTGAAAAATCTAGTGATTGCTTCTTGAAAGCTTCCTTTTCCTGTTCCAATGCTACAAGTTCTACAGTCCGTGGATGCTCTGTAGCAGGCATTTTCAACTTTTTCTTCAGGCTGATAATCACTTTGTCTTTCTCATCCAACAAGGCTTTCATTGCTTTGGGGTCATCAGGTTCAAGTTTCTTTATTTGAATCTGCCATGCTTTACTTGCTGCTTTTTCTTGCCTGAGCTGACCTTCAAGCTTGGCAACTAGTGATGTTAATTTTGCATTTTTCAAATTTAAATTTAAATAATCTGAATATAGCAGGTCACTAGCCTGCTTGTGGAATTGAACCTTATCCGGGGCACTTATACTATCATACTTTATTTTGATCTTAGAGACCTTATCTTCTTTTGTTATGGAAATGTTGAATGTTTTTCTTTTTGTGTCTTTGACTGTGAATAATGAAGACTTGTGCTGGGAAGCTTTCTTTACCTCAGGCATTAGATTCATGATCTCACTTAGTGATTCCTTTATTTTTTCTGCATACCATTTAGATAAATATTCCTTTGACTGGTAGGCTTCCTCTGAGGCCTGAGCAAAATAGTATTGCTGGTCATGGAAGGCTCCTGAACTACCTTCACTTTCCAATTGATCAGCTCTTGATTCAATTAGACTTGTGCCAATATCCACCATGTCTAAACCTATTTTTTCTTTAGGCCCTTCATCCTCCAAGTCTACATACTGCTTAGTCTGAATGGTTTTCATTTTCTTTCTGGCAGTGTGTTCAGTGTCTATGTCCATTGCCTCTGAAACAATCCTTTTTCTCTGTGTACTAGCTTTTGGAACCTTAATTACCACCTTTGGAATACTCTGATGTGTTGGATCCTTTTGTATAGGGGCTTCAACATCCACACATTCTTCAAGATTTACAAAATTCTCCAGGCCTTCAATAGGCTCATGCTCATATGGAACATTCTTGTTCATTTGCCTCCTTCTAGATATGATCCGATGAGGATATATTTTTTACCTACATTTGTGAAAAAACCAAAGCTTTGAGCTTTGCCTCAACCTGTGCTAGACATGTTCTATATTTTACAATGAATGGGCCAATCACAAAAGGAAACTTTGTATTGCTTGCTCTATGATATTTGATGGAAATTTTTAGTTTTAGAGATGATTTTATGTCTTATGAACTCAAGAGCAAAAATTTTGGGGATCAAAAATATGGGCAACAAATAATGAAACTAATGAAAGCCATATACCCATATTACTGTAGAATTTATGAAAAGGGTCCAGTCTCCTACTCTATCTTCTGGATTCTGCAGGTGAATTCTCATTTCTTCAATAAATTTGGGCAGTTTAACATTGAAAACTAAAAATTGTCCCAAGAGACTTGGAAAGAACCTCCACTACATTTGACTAACCAATACACCATTGTGATGAGAAGTTGGTTTTGGTCCTCCAAAACTTCCAAGCACTTCTTACATTGCCTATAGTCTTGGTCCTTTAGGATCATTCCCTAAGTGACCATGGTCTTCGTGTGCCAATAAAGCTCAAGAGTCCTGTAGAATTTGGAATGCCTAGTTTGAGTACATCACATATCTGGAATGGTAGTTCCCACCTGAGCATCAACCTCCTCATCTTCCTGGGCCTCTTGAATAATCCTAACATCTTTTTCTAGGGTTGGCATGACAACTTGAACTTCTTGAGGGATAGACGTTAGATAAAACTCAACAGCTTCAACAATTACCATGACAATGCGGGTTTGACAGACATGGGTCCTCTTTGATCGGAAAATGTGCAGATACATGAAGGCGCGAAGGGGAAATACAAGAAGAAGATATGGGGGATCACATGAAGAGAATGATATTAGAATAGACGAGAGCCAACAATCGAACAACAACCAACAAAAAGGTCGAAATGGGACATCAAAGACCTCTGAGATCTGCTTAAGCCACTCACTATCATCGTCACCACAAGAGTGAAATGTACCAAGGAACTAGGGCTATTAACATCCATGAAGACCAACATTAGTGCGGATTTTCTGTTGATCCTAACGATGGTCATGTCTCAGCTGCTCCCACTCCACGAAATGAATGTTCCATCTTTTCACATTATTGCGTTAGTGTGGTAGTGGGATGTCATACATGACATGACCAACTGTCACCACATCTGCTCCATGATCCTCTCATACGCCAGGTAGCACCTCACCCTCCTCCAACTCTCCAAGTGGCACTTGATCTGGGGGTCCTCTTTCTTCTACTTGATTCATGGCTGTATTAGCAATTAGTTTTAATTAATTAATAATTACTTTATTTTCATTTCATGAACATTCTCATAGAAGGTATTTATCTTTCTTAGTAACTTTTAATTAACTATATCAATTTTTTTTGTTATGAAATATTAAGTTATCTATATGTAACTTTTAATTAACTAGATCATTTCTTTTGTTATGAAATATTAAAGAATCTATATGCTCATTCACATTACTATCCTTTAATTAAATTTTCTCTTTTTGTAAAATGCATAAACTATATACTTATTTTTTCATTTAAGTAAAATATGCATACTAAGGTAATCCTCTTTTATATTTTTCAATCTTCTTCACTATATACTTGATAATTCATAATTTATACGAAGGGTGTCATGCTTCTTCATGTCCTTCAAGATTTCCCTTTCAGTGCATTGCAAGGGTGTCATGTTTCATATGCCCTTCAAGCATCCAACTTTATTGGTGGGGGAAATGATGTATTGAGATTCTGTTAACTCAATATTTCTCTCCCTTGTTGAGAGAATAATGGTCATTGAGGAATAAGATTACCACCTTATTGTGCACCCCTTAACCAAAACTTGTGAGTGATTAAATCCATGGCCTACCCTCACGACAATGTGAATCTTTAAGTAAAAGAGTCATCGTATTTTCAACCCAAGTCATAGAAAATGATTGCTAGTAGGTGGAAACATGAATGTTGTTCCTCCTCTCCTAATGGTACTAAAACAATCAACAAGCATGTTCCTTGTGTCTACTCACACTACAATCAATGCACCAAATAATTATGTAATGAAATCAAGGCATAAGATTAATCATAAAATGTTTTTGGCTATCCTAATTCAATCTGGAGTCTAGTATAGTGTTGACACAATCCCACGTAAATTTATACTTATGGATTCCTATCACATTAGGGAAATAATCAATAACATTTTCAAGTTAATGGTTCATAAAAATATCAATTTACAACATTAGTTTTGTCATATCCGTGCACACATAACTCATCCATGTCATCCTCTAAAAATTTACATGAACCCATTCAAGAATGTAGTTTAAAACTAATTAGATAATTAAAAGTTTGAGCTCCATCATCAAAGTACAAATCAATAAGCCAAGGAATCTATAAACAAATGCTCTCAAATATTAATATCTAATCTATCAAACAAGTAGGAACCTATTGATGGCCAAAACTGACCATGTTCAACATTATAAGGAGATCACCCAATCAGGGCCCCAATTAAGCCCTTATCCGTTTGGTATGGTGACTCTGACCGATATAAGGGTTCGGTAACCTCTTGTGAATTGCTCCTCAAAAGGAGACTTTCCTTATAGCTCTTCTAAATGAAAAATAAATGCAATTAAAACTAGAATGCAACAACAAAAATGAAATTAACCTATCATGATGAGAAAGAGAATAGTCCCTCCCTCCATCAAGAGAAAGATGAAAACTTATAATGAAAATGAGATAAAAGATTAGCTACAAAGCTACTAAAATAGTTTAAGAAAACACCAACATGTATACCCACTTGGATTTTACAACATTGCACATAGCATGACTTCAAGAATTTCCAATCCCTGATCTAGTCCTAGTATCTACATTAACACGTGCTGCCTTGTTTCTCAGTGATGATTTTGTGCCTTCAAATCTTCATCCATGATCCATATCACTTGATTTCCTCCACTTTTAAAGACTACAATCAAAACCAAAAACTATTATTAAAACCAATATTATAAAACTAATCTAATAATATTAGAAACTAAATTTAAAATAAAACAAAATCAAGTTAAATTATATTAACAAAATAAAACAAATTAAAAACTAAAATCTATTAAAAGCAACAAAATGAAAATATATACAATTTAAGTAAACTAAATAAAAGAAATGTGTTAAATTATATTAACAAAATAAAACAAACGAAAAACTAAAATCTATTAAAAGCAACAAAATGAAAATATATACAATTTAACTAAACTAAATAAAAGAAATGTTCAACACACTTTAACTATCTTTTAAAAGAAATGGCTACAAAATTACCAATTCTGTAGCTATTTTTTACTTAAACTAAATTATAGCAAAACTAATAAGCAAAACTATAAAATTGAAACGGAGTAAAACAATAAAATAAAACTATAACAATCAAAACAAAAGTGAAATAATTAATTTAATAAAAGTTAAAGTAGAATTAAATAAACTGTACAAATAAAACTTAAACTAAAGAGCTAAAGTAAAATTAAATAAACTATTTCCATCTTCTGACTAAGGTTTGTAACTTCTCCAAAGGATCGATGTTATGGTGAGAGTCACTAACAAGAAAGAAACAAATCAGATTTATCCAACCGAAATGAGCTGGGTATTTCACGTGAAATTCTACCACCATTATACAAGGATACAGAGACAAGCACCGAGTCTAAGGTATTGTACCCTCTTGGAATGACTTTTTTAATAAATTCAAGCATTCATACTACCCAAAGTTCATACCTCACAGTAGCCTAGAGATTAGAGACATAAATGACCAAGTTTTCCCGAACATCGGTCGTTTAGTGTTACACATGGTGGATGCTAGGTCCCCTATTTTTCCATGTGTAGAAGCTTAGAATGGGTCATCAACCACACAAATGAAACAAAATTCTTAGTCAATGATGAATAAGGGAAGCACGTGGGAATTTTCTTACCAACAGAGGTTAACAAATATTACAAACTTAGGGAGCCAAAATTCATATTGAATAATGACTTTGTGGTAGAATTTCATGTGAAACATGATGTAAGAAAATTGGTGGCATCTTGGTGGAAAGATGAAAATAAGTTCATCAACCAGACTTCAGGATGGTATGGAGTGACAAACTTGAGATAACCCTAGATATACCTAATGGCTTTGCTTTGTAGACTTTATGGTGAAAAGGAAGGTTTTAAATTCATTGAAGCCCATATGCCCTTAGCTTACACTGTGGCAATATCATGAGGTATTTTTAACTGGGGTGCCATTATATCTAAGTAGCTCAGTAATAGAATAGATCAATCTTAGAACCCTGAAACAAGAGATGTGACTTCATTCTACATGGCCTCTTACCTTTTGGATGTGGTATGCACAAGAAATGTGTTTTCAGAAATGAATTTGAGCTGGTGCGTGTCTGAACTTTTTGTGCACATGTACTTTAGTATTTTATGGGAGAACATATATAAGAAATCATATCTTGTGATTTGTGATTTTTTCTTGACCAAATTACATTTCATTATTTTCCACCAAGAATGTCCAAGGATTTCTAAACAAGCCAAAAAGATCATCTCCCTTATCAGAAACTGGTATATGGAAGAAAAGAGAACCTACTTCAGAATTTTTGGAGCCATATGAACCCCACACGTATTGTCGTCCTACATACCAGACAAATTGGCCATAGGAGAAATTTGTTTCCAGAGCATCCTACAAGGATTCATTGCATCCTTGTTCAAAGATAAAAAGAGGGTATTTATACCTTGCAAATTTCATTTGGGATATTATTTTTTCAAGGATACCACATGAGAAAAACAAGAAGGTTTGAGCCACTTGGAATACAGGTTTGAGACTGGGAGATACAACAAGCATGATCTGAAAGGGTTAGTGGTAAAACATGCTGAAAAAGTAATGGTATATTGGCCCTACACTCATGACAAGTTCGATGATGAGGTCTTTACATAAAATTCCCATAGTTGAGATGAGGTCATTCAAAGAAAATCCCAGACTGACCTTACTATATTTAAATCTTTGTCTATGGATGAGTAGGTAGAGCTAATAAATCAAATCACCGAGGCCGCCACTCGATAACATGTAGTTGAGAGAGAGAATGAAGAATAAAGGAGAGAAGAAGAAGAAATACTTTAGGCATAAGCTGAGAGGGCATTTCATAAGGCAGGGTAGAACATGGCAACACAAGCACTGTATCAAAAAATAAAATCTGAGGAAGATCTAAGCAATAAAGAGACAAAGCATACCTGTCAAGGGAAATTAACACAAGGAGAGGGTAGCACACAACGAGAACAAGATACATAGCAAGTACAAGGAGTTCAACCAGAGCCAGTGGTATCATCTGATCCATTGAAGGAGGTGCTTGTCACAAGGATCCTTGCTCCTACCATTGTGGACCTTACTATGCTAGATGATGATGATGATGATATAAAAATGATGAAGGTCCTTATTAAAGATGATTCCAAACTAGAAAATGGAAGCTCACTTTCAATCAAGCCACATCTAAAGGGGAAATCCTTAGATACAAATGTGGTCAAAAAGTCCCAACATCATAGACAGAGCAACCACTCAAGGAAGAAAAGACGCAAGAGAGTGATGCAGTAAAAGAGAATGATGAACATAGTCCATATGGCAGCTCCCAAACAAGATAAATCTGAAACAAAAGGAGAACCTGAGCAACAACAAGAAAATGTTACAGGAGAGATTGAGAAAATAAAGGAGCAAGTCACTACTCCAACAAGTGAAGATACAACTATAGATCCATCTACCACCTCTTTTCCCAAGGGTTGAACACAACAGGAAGTGTCAACAAAAAATAGACCAAAGGATACATAAGCTCTTGAGGAAATCACTAGTAAGAGGAAATTTCTAGTAAGAAGGACACAAAGGAAAATAAAACTAACTTTGGATAGTACTATGGTTCTGACCATTGAGGAAACTTTGTTGGATGCAAAGAAAGATAAGGTTAGTGAACTGCTATGACACATCTCATGCTACCATTGATAGAGATAAAGAAGATGAGAGAGAATTTTATGCCATGAGGAAAGATGTAATACCCCAAGTTGACCCCAATTGTAATTGAGCACGTAGGCTGGTGAGCCGTGTTACTTTGAGGCTAGAGTGCCTCTGTACTAAATAGGATGGCGAGCCAGATACTAAAAGGCATGTTGTCCTATCATGTGTATTATGTAATCATAATAGGATAATAATACAATCACACCATTGCATGCAAACCGACCCGAAAAAAGAGTAAGGGAGCTAAATTCCACTAGAAAAATGGAAAAAGGGGCTAAGAGTCTTAGGTGAAGGGGCTAAGACTAAGGGGCTTAGGCAAAGAGAATATTTTTAATAATAATTTCTAAAATTTAACTTAGGGATACAAATGAGTTATGCTATCGTAAGTTCCTATGGAAGAGGAATGAATCAACAAGTGGGTGCAAAGGGAGATCATAAAGTGACAAGTGTCATTTTGTGCACATGAAAATATAATGGGAGAACAAAGCACAATTTTGCATCTGAACTTTCATTTTCTCACCATCGTGGAAGAGGATAATCTCCTCTGCTACCATATATACTTGCTTCCATCACCATAACCACAGGGGGTAAAGTTGGGAATCATTTTTTGGTGAATTGGAACTGAATAGGCGGGTTGTCAGGCTCGTATGTTGTAGAAGAGGTGGGTTGTTAGGCCTGTAAGCATTCTCTCCAGGTGGGAGAATCACTGGGAATTGACTTCCCAAAGTGCCAATTGCAGCTACAATGCTCATATAATTCCTATCTAGATTGTTGTTGAAGCTCAGAAAGGAAGTGGGGTATTCGATGGGGCACACTTCCTAGGTGGGACAAGCATGTGGGGAATTAGAGATTGTAGCTCTCTAGAGTTAGCACTTAAATCTGAGTATTACTGTTGTTTAGCAGACTGGTATGGGATAGGAATCCCTTTTTCCCAAGTGGAGTTTAAGCCCAGCTCGGGGGCGACCTACTGTCAATTTGTGGGAAGCAGATTCTATGGCTAGGAGGAAAGTCAGAGTTATGCATGCAGTTGGTGGCTATTTATACTAGATAAGTGGATCACCATGTACTTGTTTGAATTCTTGTATGAATAACTATGTATTCATGTTAACGAATACTATTGCGTTATTGTGTTCACTGTGTTGTTGTTAAACTTGTACAAGGACTATGTTTATATATTTCATGTCATGAATATTTATTGTTGGAATTATCATTGAGCATTTGCTGTAAATTTGTACAAGAATTGGTAATTATACTCCTTAGTGATGAGTAATGGCTTTTGAGATTATACTTGTTTATATATGTTGCCAGGAATGGCTAGGACTGTGTGATCAGTGCATGAGCATAATTATGTAATTAATGTGTGCTTATGTTGTTATATCACCCATGTATATAAAATATTTATATATGTATATATTGGCAATGATCTACCTGTAGTAGAGCCACAAGTTCATATATTGGAACTGCATGAGATGAATATAAACTGTAGAGGTGAAATTGTCCGCAGGTATGCATTCTGTTTGACTAAATTGATAAACAAAGTTTAGCTCTATGGAATGATATCATAGCTGTAATTAGCATGATTGATACTAGTTAAGGCTGGAAAATCCCTGGAAATGTAACCAACAAAATGATGCAGCATGAGCTTGTGGGACTGCTAAGTTTCAAGGCATAAATAATAACCCATTCAACACTGAATTAAATCGATGAAACTCAGTAACCATCAATCCATGAGTTAGAATCTATCTCAGTCATCCAATGATAGGCTATCACTCTTTGAAATTACCCCGTAAAGCAATGAGAGACAATAATCATGAATATAGTGAAGAGGGTCGACCTCGACCATCCAGAGATGGAATAATAACCATGGTCAGATCATAGCACCAAGGAAATACCAACCATATATTTTTGTAAGAAAGCTCAAGAGGGAGTTCCATGTCCGGGGGCACCGGAGCACCTGACCCTAGAAGAATTCTAAGTCCAAGCCCGTTTAGAAGTCCCAACACGCTGATGTTCAGGGACCAAGGTTCTATCCCCTGGTCCCCTACCTCATTGCATAAGAATGAGGGAGAGGGATATAATGTGACATTATAGTGACATAAAGTGTCAGCTTGGCAGCCACAGTGTCACGGGGTAGACACCTATTCACGTCTGGTTGCAGACAAGTAGAGAATTGGCCCCTGTTGGGATTTAGCCTTTGGAAAAGTTCCTTAATATTTGATTCGTCAGATGTTTGAAGCCAACATATCTAAGCCATTGATCACGGTTAGACGGGGTTAGTCGAATATCAGACCCCCAAATTTTTTCCCGAACTCAAATTGTTAGATGGGTTGGTGGCCTGATGCCTAGTGGGTAGGGTTCCCATGTTGGGTTCCAACCTTCTACAACAAGTGTGAGCATAGGTGATATCATATGTGACTTGTTGTGCCAACATGGTAGTCATGGTGACACTTGTCAGCTCCTGGTTCATGAATGAATTGACTGTGGGCCTTGTTAGGCTTCAGCCTTTGAATTATCACCATGGTTTGTCAACCATCATATCTACAAGCTGAGGGATCACAGTTGTATATATTCGTAAAATCTCAGGAGGGAGTTTATCATCTCGGGGTACTGGAACACCGGAACTCGAAAGAATCCTAAGTTCAAAATACCTTTGGAAGCCCAATATTCCTATAACCAATGGACAATATGATATCGATTGTTGATCTGTTGATTGATGATCAAATCCCTACCGTCTAACCCTTAAATCTGTTACTACGCCAGAATGAGAAAATGATTCATTATATATGAGTGTGGATAAACCTCAATCGTAGATCTCGCAGGGTCGTAACCCATGTTAAATCTAATTAGTGATCTTGTAATCATGGGATTAGTATTAACTAATCCCCTTGTAATCCCCAACATCGGGATATTTCTAAGTTAACACCACAGGTAAGGTTTTACATCTAGTGCTCAGTGGTCACGTGGCATGCGAAAAGTGGTCCACGTGTAACGACAAAGGAAGGAAACATGTCATCCCATGGTAGTGCCACATGTCACGTGGATTTGGCCAAATTGGACAGGGATCAATGGGGAAAACGAGTGCCACATGTCGAGCAGTATAGGCACCACGAGTCATGCCACACATCATGCCACGTGTCTCACCACATGGTAGTATGGGATCATATGATGATTCAGATGTGGGTTCGACAGAGGAAGGATACCCTTGGGGTAACATCGTTGGATCTTGACCATAAGATCTAAGGAGGATAAACCACCATCGTTGATCTGAGTCAATGGGATTCAATCAACCCCCGAACCACTGGGGAGTTTTTTTACCATGATGTGATAGGAATTCCAATGCACATTATCCCGATGATTACGTGTCATGCCATTGATAGAGACATATGACATGGCATGATAAGGCTACGTGCCAAAGGTACCATCTCATACCAAATCGGGAACGATCCCATGTATGTGAATATTGGGGAGCCAACATCTGATAGTATGAAAACCTGACGTGACGTCAAACGCCATCATCTAGACAGTGTGCAATAGACATGTGGTGCTATATGATGGGGCCTCATAGTCGGGTGCCAATCTCAGGTTGGATCGACCCTTTGAGGGATATGAAAAACGAATTTATCTGAGGTTCCGAGACCCGATAAGCCGAGGGTTTGATGGATGAGGTGGAAAGCACCATGACTACGCTATGGGGTGATGTGTTCAGACACATGAGTGACACTTCATATGGGAATGATGATGTGGATCCACATGGTAGTACAAAGGATTTGGCCATTGAAAAAACTAGAAACTTCCAAGGGCCATAAATTTTGATCCAGAGTTTTGTTTTTAGAAAAATTATAGTCGTTGGAAATCTCTCAACGAGCAAAAGACGATGGTGTCCTTTTTAAATGGATTCAAAGAGGTTCATGAAAATACAAGTTTAATACCCCATCCCTTAAAAGGGTACTTAGGGGGTTGGATTTGTTACAAAGTGGTATCAGAGATTCAATTTCAACACTGATCCTGCACTGACCAATTAATAGAGCACAAAACTATCTTTTATTGGATTTTCTAGCAACAGAGGAATGTTCTTGTCACTTGGTGGGATAGTAAACACTCCTACATGAGTGTGATTATGTTGATAAGCATTAATGGTTGAATTTGAATGTGAAATGGCAAAATATTGTTAAGAACTTCTTAAGTTCAACGAATGAATGAACTGGTTGTTGTAATGATGGGTTGTTGGAGCCCTGACAAATATGATTGTTGTTAAAAAGAGAATAAGCCCTATGTGCATAAATCCTCTCATTAAGAGGACTGATAGAAAAAATTTCTTGGTGCACAAGTGGTGTTGTAATACATATGGTAATGAATACAAATATGTTTCTTATAACCTATGGATGATTGCAAGGCATGGTTTGCTGATGGATCATTTTGCTCAATTATGACTTGGTATTAGTATGAGAGTAAAATCATGATTGAAAATATGATAATTCCATTGTGTGTAGCTCAAAAAGGATGAGATATAAGGACTAAGGAAAGATTGATCTAAAGTCTAGTAAGGAAGTATTGAGTATTTCAATTTGACCAATGGGTTAGATTGACATCCAGAGGTGGATGGTAGGCATACAAGTGTGGATGGGTATGCTCATGTAGCAATAAAATGGAATCTTAATAAAGGATTCTCTTGGTAAAAAATTCTATTGAACAAGGATGGCATAAGGCAAGAGATGAAGTTGGAGTTGGGCATTCTATTTCCCTAGATAATAATGAAATTTCTCGATTGTGATTCTAGATTTGGAATACCTTTATAGAATTTTTACAAGAATGGTTTCTTTCTGGCTATTTCCATAAGGAAGGAAACACAAGTATGAATATGATTGAGAAGTTGGACATGCAGATGATTGTAATATCTCTTCAAAAGAGACTCATATTAAGACCAGTTAATATGAATGAATGATATAAAAATAAGCTTTGGGTTCCTTAAGAAGTTGATGCCGAGACAAAAGAGTTTGATGAGAAACATGGAAAACCCTTAATGAAAATACTTGTTTAGGAAATAATGCCGAAGGACAATTATATCTATCATATGTGGATGCTAGGTGGGAAAGCCATCTGCAACACATAAGAAGACATGCATATCAAGTTCATACATAAATTCAAAGCATGGAATTAAGGAAGGATGGTTTTCAACTTATGAAAGAGTTGGACCTGGTGTTTAAGATTATTAGAGGTACTTGAAGGAAGAATATTATGTTAAGAAATATACTCATGGTAATTAGAGTGCTAATTGGAATCAAGGCACCAGAGTTAAGTATGTAATGGGTGAAGTATTGAAGGTCCATTCACTATAAAGGATGTCAATGTACAGATAAAGTAGTACATTGTGGGAAGAGCTATTATAAAATATTGAGACGTCCAATGCTATCATTATGATAGAGTAAGATAGAGTGTATACATGGAGATAAGGGAACCATCTTCAAGGATCAATTCTAGAATTTTGGGAATGGTACCTCCATTATTATTATCCAGGTGGCATAGTATGGAAAGAACATCAGAGTTGTGGCTGCCAAGTGGATGCCAAGTGGTTTGGAGTTTATGAGAGTACTTAAGAGTTGTGGAAGCATTGAAGGGATTTTTGAAGCTAGGGAGAATGTTGAGTGTAGTATAAAAGTGTTGAATACATTTCCAAACTAGACTGGGATAACCAGTTAAAAGGATCCAAGCATGAAGATGATTTTCCTGAAGGAAAATCAATAAGAGATCCTCGAGAAGAAAGTGGTTCTAAATTTAACCTAGTAAGAAAGAGGGATGGTACATGAGAGAAACATATCAAGTGGAAAGGATCCATTGGTGTTACTCCAAGAGGATGGAAGCACCACTGGAGTTCATGGTATTCGGTGAGAGTAATGTTTATTTCTCTAAAAATAATTTCTACAAATCATAAAGAAGAAGAAGAAGTCACATGTGCATAAATATTTGACTATGCCAATCAAGTTGAGATTTAATGGATCGGGAAAGAAGAAGGAAATAGTCCAAGAAAACTGCAAGAACTAAAGTGATTCAGAGAGGGCCAACTGAATAAATGAGTTCAATAAATTAAATGGTTGTTGAAGACCCAAGGTAAAAAAGAGAGCATGACTGGATATGAAATTTAGTCATATAATGTGTGGGTCAAAAGGATCCAAGTAGTAGATGATTGCAGAAGATTAAATAACAACATAATGTATGGCTAAAAATGTAAACGTAGCCAAGAGTGGTTTGGCCATAAAAGTGCTTAGGGCAGAAATAACCATGTGCAATGATTATAATAAGAACTAAGAACAACCAAGAACAACAAATTGAGTTTTGAATGATGATGTAAGTTGTTGAAATTGCAACAACAACAATTAAGATATGGAATGTTGGATAACCATACATAACATAGGAAGTTGAAATGTATGTGAAATCATATGGATTAGTGAATGTATATTTATTAAACTGTATAACATGTTAATACTAGGATTAGTCTAATGTTATATATACATGAATATCAAAGTCATAATGTTTGATGTTATACCAGGAAAGAAGAGTATCCATGGTTTCCAATTCTAATTATGAGGTTGTTGCATATGGAATGCTCCATTTGAAGGAGGCAACATGGACCCAAGGTGTTGATTTAAAAGGCTATGGAAGGAGGCCTGGAAGCTCCTACTATTATAGGATGATCACGTAGCTTTAAAATTCATTTAATGGAAAGATATGCAGGTATGAATTCCTTAGGCATTTACATTGCATAGTTACTAAAGGGATTTAGGAGAAAATTCCCTCAGCGAACGTCTATTTATAAAATGACATTTCAGTATGATTTTGAATGCATTGATGGATTATATACCATATAGTATGGTAAGACCAAGGACCTGATTTAACAACAAAAGTTGTTAGACTTTGAGTGCATCCATATGACATAGTAATAAGCCATGAACTTGTAGTTTATGGGCTAGTAATAAAATTAATGAAGGAGGGGAGGGTATGACCCTGTTATAAGAATGAATGCCAATAAAACTAGTCATTTATGAGACCACGACATGGTTGGTTAAAATTTTGTGCCACACAAGTGTCCAACGAACTTCCTACTTGTAATTAATAGTTGGACTACAACCTTGTTGCTAACACTACAGAACATAACAAAATTTTATTCTTGATATAGTGATTGGGTAAAGGGAAGGTATCCAAATAGATGGATAGGAAATGAGAAGTGTATGGAGTATGTGTTTTTCCATTGGCTAGACCATCTAATTTTAACTGGTCTGGCCAATGGCCAAACACATACTCCATACTCCATAGCCTTAAGATTGTTAACAATCATGGATTGTTAGGTACTGCATCAAGAGAGTTGTAGCTTGAAGTAGTCACATAAGGATGGACTAAATGGAATTTTTCTATTCAAGGAACAAAGTAGTAAAATAGTTATGATAAGGAAACATTCGATTGCTGATAACCTATATGCAGAAAATGATAAGCTCATGTAACTAATAATTTGTTAGCGAGGATTGAATTGTTGGATGTGGACAATTCTAAAATCACTTTGTGAGTTTGATTAAAGAATGTAATAAAAGTATGTTATGCATGATATACTGACCATGTTTTTGGCTGAATGCAAGACAAAATTAATGCAGGGAAACAATTACAAATATGGCACTACCGGAAGCCATAATGAAGACTAATGCATGTTGTAGCAACAACCAAGCAAATATGAGATGAAAATTCATATTTTTGTGAAATGTTCATTTTTCCTTAGGAAATAATTTAGAATTTCTCAGCAAAATTTTATAATATTGACTCTTGATGATTTTATGTATACACTGCATATGAGTTAATATTTATTACAACTGGAATACTTGAGAAGAAAAGCTATAGTTGGGAATATTAGAGCCCCGTAATTGCAAAACCTTAGTAAGGGTCTATTAATAAGCCGATGCTCTCCTTGTGTATGAAATCCTTGGCAAGATGGATCACTGAAGGATTGTATATCAGTGAAAGGATACTTGAGCCTAAAAGGGTGAGTGAAATAAGGAAGGAGTAGCATAAAAATTTCACAATGAGATGAATTCTTACTGAAACAAATCTGTGGAAAAAGAGGAAAATACTTCTAGTTGAAGTATGAAGACGAGAATAGAAGGATAACAAGCTTCAGTGGCCAAAGCATGGATATTTTTGAATAATTTTGGAAATAACATTATATTGATGCACTAAGGACAATGCATAAATAAGGGGGAGGGGAATGTAATACTCTAGGTTGACCGCGGTTGTAATTGGGCATATAGGCTGGTGAGTCGTGTTACTTTGAGGCCAGAGTGGCCAGAGTGCCTGTGTACTAAATAGGTTAGTGATCCAGATACTAAAAGGCTTGTAGGTTTGTCCTGTGTATTATGTAATCATAATAGGATAATAATAAAATCACACCATTGCATGGAAATCGACTCGAAAAAAAGAGTAAGGGGGATAAAGTCCACTAGAAAAATGGAAAAAGGGGCTAAGATTCTTATGTTAAGGGGACTAGGCCAAGATAATATTTTTAATAATAATTTCTAAAATTTAACTTAGGGATGCATATGCATTTACGCTATCCTAAGTTCCTATGGAAGAGGAAGAAATCACCAAGTGGGTGCAAAGGGAGATCATAAAGTGAAAAGTTTCATTTTATGCACATGTAAATATAATGGGAGAACATAGTGTAGTTACGCATTTGAAATTTCATTTTCTCACCATCATGTAAGATGATCATATCCTTTGCTACCATCTATACTTGTTGCCATCACCATAACCGTAGGGGGAAAATATGGGAAGCATTTTCTGGTGAATTGGATTTGAAGAGGCGGGTTTTCATGCCCATATGTTGTAGAAGAGGCAGGTTGTTAGGCTCGTAATCATTCTCTCCAGGTGGGAGAATAATTGGGAATTGAATTCCCAAAGTTCCAATTGTAGCTACATGGCTCAAAGAATTCATGTCCGGCTTGTTGCTGAATCCCAAAAAGGAAGTGGGGCATCCGATGGAGCACACTTCCTAGGTGGGACAAGCATGTGGGGAATTAGAGATTGTAGCTGGCTCTAGTTGGCACTTAAATCTGAGCATTATTGTTCTTTAGAAGACTAGATTGGGATAGGAATCCCTTCTACCCTAGTGGAGTTTAATCCCAGCTCGAGGGTGACTTGATGTCAATTTGTGGGCAACAAATTCTATGGTTGGGAGACAAGTCAGAGTTCTGAATGTAGTTGGTGGCTGTTTATACCAGATAAGTCGTTCACCATGTACCTGTCTGAATTATTGTATGAATAAATCTGTATTCTTGTTAATGAATACTACTGTGTTATTATGTTTAGTATGTTGTTGTTAAACTTCTATAGGGACTATGTTTGTATATTTCATGTCATGAGTATTTAATGTTGGAATTATCATTGAGCATTTGCTGCTAAATTTGTATAAGAATTGGTAATTATACTCCTCATTCATGAGTAATGGATTTTGAGATTATACTTATGTATATCTTTGTTGTGGGTGGGAATCCCTCCTACGGACTTAGCATTTAAGGGCTCTAATCATGCATGCAGAAAATGACCATTTCAAAGGCTTCTACTCTTTCCTATTCTCCCAACACAAAACCCCACATTCATGCAATACAAAGGTGTAAACAAGATTTGGTAACTCTACCTTAAGTCCTTCATTTGATGTCGATCCCTTTGCTTTCACTCACTCTTTTATTCCAAGCCTCTTCCCAAAGATGACCTTCATTCACACATGAACAAACAAAAAGTTGCGAACATGCATTTCATATACTAATTGCTGGGTTAGTTGTGACAATATCATAAAATAAATATTCAACTTGAACACATGATATGGCGGGACGAGAAAAGTATTCCTTTTTGTATTAATCTTCACAAGAGTAAACTTACAATATGTGGTCGGCACTGCTCCTTGAAACTGGTCTTGGGCTCCTCTTCAACTGTCCTCCAACTACTTTGTTCTATACTTCTCTTTGCACAAGGATGGCTAAAGGTTGGGACAAGGGGAATGCTCAACTGAGTATAGTTCCTTTACTATGTTTTTCCTCCTTTCAAATGGGACCCTTACCCCTTCTTTTATAGGCTAGAAGGAGCTAGGTATTTGGTCGAATGACTGACCATGCATGGCTGAAAGGTTTAGTTAACGTACCCAAAGCTATGTGTTCCGTTAGCAACTTTCCTTTTTTTGTGCTTTTGTAGGTACACGCGGGCTATAGTGAGGCAACTAGCATGTACACGCGTGCAATAGTGGAGTAGGGCGTGTGGGCCTTTTTAAAAAAGGTATTTTTAAGAAGAGTTGTTCAGTAGTGTTTTGGCAAAGAAGGAATTTGAGATGGCCTGATGCCAGGTAAGCATGTCTGGTGCAAATTAGGGTTATAACAGATGCCCCCTAATGTGTGAGGTCAAAAGAGCATCTGATGGCCTAAATACATTATCAATCTTTATCAACGTACCAAACTAGTGAGCCCAGGGACCAAAATTCGGGAGGTGCCATATGCAAAATAAAAATTGTCTCACCGAGGCGGGCATACCCATGCTTGGGATGAAATAAAATCATGGCTACCAATCAAATACACTGTAGATCCATGTCATATAACTATATAAAGTGTAGTCGTGAGCAATACACAATGGATCTACATCTCAAAATAAAAAAGATATACATATATAGTATCCATCTTCTAGAAGATGATAAGGCCTGATGGCTGGAGATGAGGTCTTCAGAGCTCTAGCAACAACTTCAAAATCTTCAAAACTTGGGTAGGAGTGTAATATGAGTGTACGACTTCACTACCCAGAGGTCTTCGACGACTCATCGAGCATGGACTAGAGAATCTTGATGATCAGACTGAAGGCTTCATTGATTTTGAACAAAGACTTGATTGGATTGTCGAGATGGCCAGGCATGAGGGTAAGAGACAAACTACAGATGGGCCAACTCAGGCTTGGTAAAAACTTCCCTTGGACAATAGCATGACAAAGGATGAGACTCAGGCAACATGGCATTGACATAATTTCATGATGTAGGAGGCAACACAAACTCTTCATATGTTTGGAAGAATAACCAAACGAAGGAGGACACAACTCTATGTAGCGAGAACAACTTCCTAAGGTCATATTAAATCCCAGAGCTTGAAGAACAAATGGAAGGATGTGCTTTTTCCAAGGGCGACTCATTGTGTTGCCAATAAAAAGAAAATACTTTTCCCTTCCTTTTTTTTGGGTATATTTGATTTTTTTTTTTTTTTGGTCTTTTTCAATAATTTTGGAAAGCTTGAAAAAGAATAAAAGAATGCTACGTTACAAAGGAGGAACAAGTGTCACAAACATACTAGTTCTAGGCTCAAGGACAAGACTGATGTTCAGAGCAAGGACATTCAAAAAAATCCCTCTCGGGGCCAAACGTGTCAAGATGCAAAGGCAAAGTTCTACAGGGCTTGCATATAAGGCATGCTTTAGATGGTTCAGTTGAGAGAAACATGGAGCCGACATTAGGCCAAAGACAGGTATGCAAACATAGTTAACAAAACACACATTGGTAACGTCCTTCAATGTACTTTTAACGAGCCCAGAGAAGGTAAGCTTGGTCATTTTTCATGTTTAGAGAGTATGAAAAAATGCAAAAGGAGACTCCACTGTGGTACCTTTTTCGAAAATAGTCTAGTCGGTTCGAAAAAGGGGTAAATTAGCACCGAAAAGACATCTATTCAAAACCATTTTAACGAGTGTGATAACGACAAGATCACTCGACAATTTTTTCATTTTTAAGGAGTCTGAAAAAATCTTAACTATGGACTCCTTCAGGAATGTTCTTCTGGACCATTTTAACGAGTGTGAAAGAATAAGGTCACTCAACGATCTTTTCAATTTTAGGGAGTTTGAAAAGAGCTTAACTATGGACTCTGTAGGGGTTCCTTTTTCGTAATTTTAGTCCCTCAGGCTTGAAAAAGGGTTAAAATTATACCTGAGAATACTCTTCTAGAGAATTGAGGCCCCTAAAGTATACCTTTGTTCATACAGTTGACCATTCAGACCGAAAAAGGTGTAAACTACCGCCGGACATACGTGACTTCAAATTCCAGTTTAGCGAGCATGAAAGGCCACAAGATCGCTCGACAATCTTTTCATGTTTAGAGGGCCTGAAAAGGGCTTAAAAGAAGACCCGTTATGTTTTGGGAGTCCCGAGGGTGAGGTCAAGAGTGATAAGGAATGATGCAAATGAGGCTCAAAATTGTAATCAAGAAAAACTAATAAGGACTCCCGAACCTATAGTCGTTAGTGACAACATGGACACCAAAATGAAACCAGGATCTACCTAGGGCATCCATGTTAGGGTAGGCTCTACCACTAAATTACAACACTTCTAAAGCAACAATGATGGTTTCGTGTCACAATTCGGTGGGATCGATCCTATGGCAAAGTAGAAAAGACAACAAGATGCAGGAAGTAGAGGTGGAATCCTAACTTAAATGCAATGAGTTGAAAAAATGACTTTTTACCAAAGAACCTTCAAAACGACCCAAATCTCCAAAATTTTTCTCAATGCCCAAAGTAACACTTCTCGTGATAATCCAAAGAAAACTCCTGAACCATGCTAAATGATTTTTAATTTAGAAAAAATGACAAAAGGGTCTAAAAAATGACAAAAAGAGACCAAAAAGTCTGTAAATAGAAGCTAGCAGCTCATTATCACCATTGTTAACTGAGAAATTGACTGTGGAGCCCAAAAAACCCCTTTGTTAAGAGTGTTGATTCTGGGAGATTCAGTGGACGGAGCGAGCTTTCGATTGGATCAAGTAAGTAATTACTACCCCCTCTTGCAATTTAATTATTTCTTTATGCATTTAAATTCATTTTTTGGAGGGGCGTCGACCTTTTAAAAGGTCGACCCTAAGTCCACACGGGCAGAGGAAAAACTGCACGCGTGTACACACTACTGTCAACATTATAGTCTGCGTGGACCCTTCATTTAATGTAAAAAGTTTAAAAAAACAAGAGTTAACCCTCCTAAACTGGGTTTTTTGCAGGATGTATGTTCACTGGAGGGAAAGAGAGAATGAGGATATTAGTGTGTTGGTTGGGGAGGACCCTAATGTTGTTGCTACATTAATGCAATGTGGATTGTTAAAATTTTTTCTATGTCCTTTCATGCGAGCACAACCTAGGTTATTGAATGCCTTGGTTGATTATTGGCATCTTGACGCAGAGGCCTTTATGCTAGAGGGGCAGTCGTTGGTTCCAACGACAGAGGATATATACTTTCTGACTGGCCTCTCCAGGAGAGGGGAACCAATCAATTTTCGTACTTTTCCCTCCGGGCCTCACAACATATCAGAGTTGATTGGACTCCATTGTGAGGCGGGTACAGACATAACGAGCTCACAAGTACCAATAAGAAAAATATCAGACTTATCACTGAAAATGATAGTGTTGCTCATCAGGTGGATTATTGGGTCTGCGGCTTTGCATCAGGCTTCCCGTGCACAAATGAATTGTGCATTTCAGTGATTAAATGCACAAATTTTTGACTCAAGCACCACATTACTAGATTGTATGAAGAGGCAGCTAACAAATTGCCGGTTGCAGAATCAGAGGAACTTCAGGTTTGGAACGATGCTTTTCTCTTTCTTCTTTGAAAGAGTGCCCAGTTTCAACCCTCGAGAGGTGGTACGAGGGCACCAGGCCTCTCTACTCGCGTTATGCATATGGGCGGTGCTGCTGCCGCGACAGAGGGGGGGGAAGGACCATTTAGGCCTTTGATGACAACTTTTTTGTTTGGTTGTCGCGACAGATCCCGGTCATAGAGGATTACCCCTATGCTGGGATTGATTTCTCAAGAGATCTCGAGATACCAGTACCTCCTGGTGAGGAGTGAGGAGAGATGGGTAAGATTTCTTTTTTGTTGTTTTTATATATATATAATTTTTTTTTATACCGGAGAATTTGACAGATATGTGTCTATTATGTGCAGATGTGGGGCTAGTGAGACTAATGGATTATGCGAGGAACAGACGACGTCCTCGACCAGAGGCAGCCAACAGTAGAAGTAGTACCTCCAGCGAGTGAGGCTGAGAGAGTTTTGAGACGAGTAGAGCGAAACTTCACCTCGCTTACTCACACAGTCCCCATGGCAGAGATCGAGGATCTACCACCATCTATGCAGTCTCATGTAGTGGGGGCACCATAGACATGGGTTCAACTTTTTCGGCGTTTGACAAACGCCGTTGACCATTACAACAGGGCCAATAGGCCCCTTCCTTAGTTAGGCTGGAATTTTCACGTGCCGAGGGCATTATTTGTATATTTTTGAGGGCATAAGCCCTATGACTCGTTACTGGACGTATTTTTGAGGCGCTTGCGCCCACGCATGTACTCTGATACTTTTTGATATTATATATGGATTTTTATGTCTTTTTTATGTCTTATGGGTTACATTTTCTTTTATTTATTTTTTGTTTTAAAAAATAAATCTATTTACATGTGCATGTGTGTGTCTTTCTTATATGTGTGCGAGATTCCAATCTAAAATTTGATTAGCTAGAGTATCTGTGACTTGATTTAATCTCCTAGGAACATGGATATACATAATGTAATCAAAGCTTCGTTCTAAGAGACATACCCTAAGGAACCGTTAGTGTAGAGTAGGATGATAAACGCGGTAAACTCCATTTAACTGAGACACAACCAAATGAACGTCTAAATATACCCGGGAGGCAAGAAATACCATGTGACAAAGCGTCACGTAGCAACTCTAGAACTGCACTGTATTCAACAACATTGTTTGTGGTGTCACCTAAATAGATACCTCCTGAAGATAACAACTGGCCTTGAGGTGTGTAGATTACCCAAGCAACGAAAGCAAGCCTCTGAGTGTGTCAGCTAGCACCATCCACAAACCCAACGAACACCTCTGATTCACTTGACATCTGCCACAGTGAAAAAGATGACATCAAGAAGACATGTCCATAAAACCAAAAAGGGAGTAAAACTAAAAAACAAATGTACAAGAACTATACATATGTTACAAAAAGTTACCCAAGGTGACCTACCTATGAGTAATACTTCTTAAGGTAGAGCCCATTTCTAGGCTCTGCCAACACATTTCCCTCAAAATATACCAGACGATAAGTGCCTTTTTTTAGAACCTCTTTTACAATGAAAGGTCCGAACCACATGGGTTTAAACTTGCCTGCCCCTAGGGGATCCTTGTCTTGATTGTAGACTAGGACAAGGTCACCTTCAGAGAAAATCCAAGGATGAATGGACCGATTATATTGACACTTAACTTTTTGTTTGTGAGCCTTGTTGACCAAGGCCACATCACGACGCTGCTCATTGAGTTACTCGAGGTATAACAAATGCTCTTCAAGCGGTGAAGTGTCGGGCAATAACAATACTGCCAACTTTAGAGACTACTTCCAAGCCGTAAATGAGATGAAAAGGTGAGAAACTGATAGCAGTCTTAACAGATGTTTGGTAGGCCCATAATGCCGAGTATAACATCAAATGCCAATTTGACTTGGCCGAATTGATCGTTCGCTGTAGAATGGTTTTAAGAAATTTATTTACAGCTTCCACCTGACCATTCGCTTGAGGGTAGTAGGGTGACGAGTGTTCTTGCCTCAACCCAAGATTTGATGTTAACTCGGTCATCATTGTGTTCTGAAAGTGACTGCCATGGTCAGTGAAAATCTCTCTTTTGACGCCGAACCTTGCTATAATATGGTTAAACAAAAAGAGAGCTGCAGTCTCTCCATCATCTTTAAACGTTGGCATAGCTTCGACCCACTTCGTGAAGTAGTCGACGACTACAATGATATAACAGTGCCCCCTTGCTGAAGGAGGGTTGCATGTAGTGTAATCAATCTCCCAGTTGGTGAAGGGACCAACTGTGATGACAGGAAACATGGGAGCATGATGTGCTCTCATCTTTCGAGAGAAGATCTGACATGGGTGGCACTTCTTGACCGATTCGATACAATCTTTGATTAATGTTGTCCAGAAGTAACCGGATCGTAAAATCTTTTGGGCTGTTGCCAACCTAGAAAAATGACCACCACATGCTTTAGTATGGCAATCGTTAAGCATGATAACTGCTTCTTCTTGAGTGAGACATCGGTGCAGGATACAATCTACACCTTAGAGATACAATGTGTCTTCGATTATGAGATAGTTCTTAGCCTGATGACGTATACGGTGATGCTCATCGTGAGAAGCAGAGGCAGGGCACTTCAAAGTATGGAGATAGACAAGTATATCTCCATACCAGGGATATGAAGATGTGATAAAAAACATATCTCCTCTAATAGGCGACTCTTTGGGCATAACATCACCCAATTCGACCGGAAGTTCCAAGATGAGTTCCGCAAAGACCAGGGACTTTTTGGATTTCGCCGAAACAAAATCTAAGTTAAATTCCTGGAGGAAAACTATCCATCTACTGATCTTTCTGCCAATGACGTGTCGTGTTAATACATATTGAAATGGATTCACAACGACAATGACGGGGGTCTTGCGAAACAAAATATAATGATGGAACCGTTGAACAACATGAACTGCTGCCAATGCCAGTTTTTCAATATGGGAATAATTGAGTTCTGGTCCAACCAGACCTCGGTTCAGGTAATAAATCACATATTCTGAGAGCAAGTCATCTTCCTAAACTAAGACCATTCCGATGGTTGACTCTGTCACAACCAAGTACAATAATAAATCTTTATTATAATTGGGTGGCCAAAGTAGAGGGGTAGTCGTGAGGGTGTGTTTTAATGCGTCAAAAGAGCATTGAGCGAATGCGTCCCAATGAAAAGGAATGTCTTTCTTTAGTAAACGCATAAATACCTTTGTGATCTCAGCATAATTTGCGATGAAACGCCGTAAAAAGTTCTCTTTACCCTGTAAACTCTGAAGTTGAAGGATTGTGCATGCGGGAGATAACTAAACTATTGCCTCAACCTTGAGAGGATCAACCATGATCCCTATTGTCGAAACAGTGAAACCAAGAATATGACCAGACGTTATGCAAAAGCTGCACTTGTTTGGATTCAAACAAATCCGGAAGTAGCGACATCGTTCAAAGATTTAAAGTCGGAGGTGTGTGGGATGATAATTTCTCTTATGAGCTCATGATGCTAAATCATCTAGGTAGGCCTCAACTATATGTTTGAGGTCGTGGAAAGAAAAAGACATGGCCCGCTGAAAGGTAGCTCCAACATTTTTCAGACCAAAAGGCATCTTACGATAAACAAATGTACCCCATGGACAAATGAAAGATGTTTTGTGTTGGTCTTCGGGTTTGATCTGTATCTGATTGTATTCCGAAAAACCATCCATGCAAGAAAAGGCCTCGCAACCTGCGCATTCATCGACGATTTGGTCAATAAATGGTGTGGGAAAATTATCTTTTGGACAGGCTTTGTTCAAATCACGGAAGTCCGTACATATGCGAATCATACCCTATTTTTTGTCAACTGACACAAGATTTGACACCCATTGGGTCAAATGGACGGGATAGATAAAACCTGCCTTGAGCAGTTTTTCTACTTCAACCTTAATGGTTTCTGCTTTCCTAGGATTAACCGGACGAAGCTTCTGCCGAATCGGCTTAGCGTCAGGATAAGTTGTGATTTCATGTTCAACAATTTTTGGATTGATGCCTGGCATTTCCTCGTAAGACCAGGCAAAGATGTCGCAGAATTCTTTAAATAAATCCATGTAGATTCGAATCTCTTCGGGGGAAAAGTCGGCTCCGACGAAAACATTCTCCACAACGCCAGGGGTTCTGGAGATATTTATGGGTATGGTTTCAGCAATGGTTTCCATTTTACCTTCGGTGTAAACAACATGCGTAGCCAAAGGATTGATAGGACAAGACCTATCTCCAATCATAGTCAAAGTAAATTCCCCTGCTTCGATTCTACTTAACTCTGGGAGGAAGTAATATCTGTGATGGAGATTGTCCCAGGGTTTGTCCGGACTAGTCATTGCTTCAACGATTGCTTTTTCTGAGGGCAAGACTAAGTCTAAAGAATCTGTATCAGCAAGGGAACCTTGAGCCCAAATAGGCTCTAGGATTGAATCTAACTTCTGTGCAGGAGTTGGATCGGGGTCGGCAGAAGCTTGCTGGACTAAAGAGTACGCCACTTCTATCGCAGACAAGGGAATAGACATACCATGGTTCCCTGTCCCTTCCATCGTGGCTGATGGAGAAGGAAGAATCCATGGATCGTTAAAGTAAGTCATGCAAAACGACGAAACTTGGAAAATTTCAACCTTATGGTGGTCAGATATGAACTTAACACCGCCTTGAGGAGGTGGGTAATCAAAAGTACCCATCAAAGGTGGGCACAAACCAACCCCTATGTTGACGATGCCAGGTTGAGGGTTATCAATCATTGGGACCGCGGATGCCCCCAATGAAGGGTCAGGACGAGAGAAGGACAACTGATCAATGGTCACAATCTGACCCTCATGTGGAAACAACAAGACCCAGAAAACTATAGCAACTACTGCTTGCATAGCATAGGTCCAAATCCTCCCTAACAAGAGATTGTAGTCAAGAGCTGCGTCAACCACTTCAACCTCGACACACACGGTTTTCCCTCCTAATTGCATGGGAAAAGAGGGGATAATGCCATGTGCTCGAAAGGAACGATCGTCGAAAGCGGTAAGAAGATTAGGTGACAGAGACAAAATAGGCTGGCCAATGGCCTTCCAACACACCAAAGACATTATGCATGTTGAGGTGCCCTCATCAACCACCGTGAGGAAAATTTTTCGAGTAAAATTTTTCGTGGTGTAAGCCATGACTATTTGGAATGATACATGGTAAGGGAGATGAGGTTTCAAGTCGGTTGTATCAAGCATGATTGTACCTGGATTACAAGTCTCAACGGATCCTAAAGCGACTAACAGAGCCTTTATCTAGGAAGGGAATCTTTGGAGGACTTCCAAAGAAGACATCGCACAAGGGGTTTGAGACAAATCCTCCACCACAAAGTAGTTCTAGGCGGCCCTTGCATTTGGGTTGTGAGAAGCTTTCTTAAACACACCTTTTGGGATGCGTGTCATGGTTTCGCCCAACGTCTTCTCAATCTGAAGAGGAAGAGATGGGGTTTCATCTTCTTTACCTTTCTCAGAGGTGCTTGGCTTGCTGTAATCATGTTCTCTAGTCGATATATAGGCATCACCTTTCATAATATACACATTCGCGGATGCAGGATTGTTTGAAGACGGAGGGGGTCCTTGGCTGCCCTTTTCCCCGCTTGTAGAGGCTTGAGTTAGATTTTGGCCATGTTGAAATGGGTTTGTTAACACAATAGGCTGCTACTATGACAATAACTTTTGGGCCTCTGCAAGTCGAGGGCATTGGTGAGTCAAGTGGTCTTCCGTGCACATATTACATGGATACCTCGACTTCTTTTTTTCAGTGTTTCCCCCACCAACATTATTAGTGGGTTTCTTATCCCCCTTACCCTTCTTACGTTGTTTCTTCTTTCCATCAGGATGCTGGGTGGCCTTTAGATTTTTCGATTGCACACTGTGTACATCGAACATTTGGGAAGGGGGAGCAGCCAGAACAGTAGTCTGGCTGGTCACTATATGTTGGATAAACAATTGCTGCAATTGTTTCGCCAGTTGTTCAACAGGTTTTGTTTGTGCTAAACCAACAATACCATCGACATGTGGTCCAACTCTCTGTCTGGTTTTATCAAGTATTGATCGTGGTGCATCTGGTAAGATCTCGTACAGTAGACCAGACTGAGAATAGATTAGCTCAAGCTGTTGAGCTCTCATGATTGCATCTTCTTCGGAAAACACTCCCGACGTTGCGACCTCTTTGGATAACTGTGGGACTAAAGACTTAAGGAACCACTCAAGTAAGAATGCTAGTGGGACTGGCACCTTAATCAAACTCTTCCAACATCTCCATTCTTGGACGTGATCAAAGATATGGTCCACTTTTGTCTGTTCAAAATTGGCCAGCAATTTTGTGCCAGCGTCGTATCTCATAGGTAATTGGAAATGGTTTAGGAAAGCCATTGCCAATTATTCGAAGGAAGAGTATCTTGAGCGGTTGAGCTCAATGTACCATTTCGCAACACTCCCAATGAGAGTACATTGAAACAATCACAACTGTACGGAGTCATCTTTCAATGAATTAGATGATCACCAAAGGTGAAAAGTAGTCACATGATCACCTGGATCTTCATTAGGCTTGGCTTCAAACTTTGGTATGTTCGAAGGAAACTTTGTTGGCATAGTGGGCCAACGTGGATCGTGATAGATAGGGTCGTTCAACAACCTTGTTAAGTCTAGAAAATGCAAGGTTGCTAGGAAAGAAAGTTTGGGTTGTTGGTGATAACCATGGAAAAAGGGGCTTGGAGTTTGACTGGCACCAGGTTGCCAGGAAAATTTGGGTTACTGGCTTGGGTTTTGGTAAAAACCATGGCCATGACCAATGTAAGGATTATGCGTTTGAGGAGACATCATCGGCTAATTCCCAAAATAGGACGTAGATGGTTGGGCATGCATTACATTCAGAGGACTTTGGGAAGGGTTGCCCCATGGTGATCCTATGGGAATAGGTATTGCACCTTGCCCGGGGTTCCATTGGTTGTGAAAAGTGTTGCCCCCGATCGAAATTCCTGACAAGGGAACTGATCCCTGCCAAGAATTCCAAGGTCCTGATGCAGAAGAAGTTCCTAGGTTTGCCCCCTGTGTAGGAATAGTACCCTGCATAGGATTAGGTTGTCCGTAACCGGGGTTTCCCCCAGTCGAGAAAGTAGCTGATGAGAAATCCTTGTTACCAAACGCATCGAACAAAGAAAATGGTGTCGAACCTACCGACATATTATGAGAAGGTGGTCCTTGACTCCCTGCTCCAAATGAACTATGGTGTGTGTTTGGCCTGACGGATTGCTGGTGGGCACTGCCGAGCGAAGGGGACAAAGGAGGTATATGACCTTCCCCGTAAGGGAAAGCGTTAAAGAGAGCTGAAGTGCCCCCCATGGGTCTTTGCAGAGGAGCGTTAGAGCTCCCTGCCCCCAGACCTAAAGTCTATAAAGCGGAGTAGGAGAGTACAGGGCTTGTACCTGAGCTAGGCATCCCGTACGAGAATGGAGGGCCTATCGCACTCTGTGTGAAAAGAGCAGTGGCCGCCGCCAAAGACGGGATCAGACCACTGCTCAAGGTAGAGGCAGTTGAGACCATGGTGGCTCGAACTGGTGATGATGGGTTACGAGGTGGAACACCCCCTGTGGTGACAGTCATAGTGGGAATATGAGAATTCCTGGAAGAAGTGGCATCGTTTGTTTCCATTGTTGCGTGCGACACTGTCTGGTGCTCGTAAGGATAAATATGTACAATGATGGGTGCCGAAAGATCAATGGTTGGAGTTTTGGATGGACCAAGAAATTCCGCTCCAAGGTCTGAAATGGTTGGTTGCTCCGGATGTTGGTCAAGCACAGTTTCCTGTGACCCGGTCGCTTCAAAAGACCCTTGTTGGTCTAGCTTTCACCTTAGTGGTGGTGGGGGTGGCTCCAGTGTAACTGGTGGCAGGCATAGAAGCCTTCATGACCGACGGAGCTCATGATCCTCCACTGTGTAAGAAGATCAAAGACACACTATGGATTTCTATTCGTTCAAAAACAACACACACTAGAAAAAGTCCCTACAAGATAAAACGAGCAAACACTAAACTAGTTGGAAGAACAATTACAACAACCAACACTAGAGAAAGTTACCGGTGCAAGTGAAACTCAGAAACGGAAGCACCCTTCGGGTATATTCTGCAAAGCGTGGCCCGATGTCTGTCCTAGGTACCACTGTATACCCCCATAGTCACCTATGTATGTCTCTAAAAAATATAGGCAACTAGGTTGCCAGCGCGCGAACAGTCACCAGGCGGATACACTCGAAAATTAGGTAGACCACAATGAGTAGGGTATTAAGCCCGAAACCTATCAAGGGTATCGAAAGCAAGTGGTTCAGAAGACAACTGAGGACCTTGAATGGATTCGAAACCCACGAAGGTCCGTGGCAAATGCAATTGACGGAATCCCAGGACAAGCCCTCTATATGTGTTATCCACTACGATTGGTCCAAATTTGGAGGAGTTATCTCTGCTACCTTTCTGCATGTGACCTCATGTTTAGCCCCTGTGTTAGAGGGGGGTTCTGGATAACTTTCACGATAATGGACTTTTAACACTCCCTAGCACAGAGTCTTATGTATGTTTTGCAACCATGAAGAGTTTCCTCTCCAACCTAAATCAAGGCTCTAGCCTAGACTAGTTGATGGACCCCACAAACATAAAGTCTAGTTGATTTTAATTAATCGTTAATTTTTTATGGCTTGTCTTAAGTCAAAGCTTATGAAAGTGAAACTAGTGATGTTTTGAGAGACGAAAGAAAAGATAAACAGAAAGCTGGAAACAAAATAACTTCTTCTTGACACAATTCTTAATCAACTTTTCAAACTAAATTTTTTTCTCTAAGATCTTTGAACAACAAACTCAAAACAATATTTCGTTCAACTATGAGCTACTTATTATCCTAAGTAAACAACCAAGAACTTATGAAAGAAAAACGTTTCCTGGTTATTTATGCAAACCAACAACTACTTAAACAAATCAAGAAATAAAAGAGTTATTTATTTATTTATTTAATGCTTTTAAAGAAAAAAGGAAGAATGATGACAAGTAAAGACCAAAAAAACTTCTAGCCTAAGCGCAGATCGCAAAGAGTTACTAACAATAACACATCAGTTGATGAAAACATACTCTCACACTTGTCTAAAAACCCTATGAAAGAAAATTTTTGAGGAAAACTTTTTAATGAAAAAGAAAGCTATTGTTGTGATCAGACCTAAGTTGTCGACTGCTATGAGAAAGACCAAGAACCCTAAGAGGTATAAATCTTGACAAGGAAAAGAATGACTTCCTCTCCTTAAACAAGAATTTTCTCAACAGGCACACTATTGACAATTCAATAGCCATCATGTGCACGCGCGCTGTGTAAGGTCAGAGTGTGTGTACACACATGCAAGCCTTATACAGGTTGCGTGTACCTCTGCAACTCTTCCAAAATGAAAAAACAAGCAATCAAACACTGGCAGAGACTACCGGTATTGAGAGCCAAAATCTCTTGAAGACTCAGATACTTACTTTGACAGAAAAAATAAAACAATTCAAGGAAAATTTCATAGAACAAAACCAATCTGAGGTGAAACCTAAGCTACAAACTGCAAAAAACAAAGACTAGAATGAGTTCCAGAAAACCCCTGAGAAAGATCACTTCTGAAAGGGGAGAGGATGTCTGCCTCTCTAAAAGAAATTTTCTGAAATCATACACGTGACTGACACTTCATCAGCTAGCATGTGCACACTGGTTGTGTGAAGGTAGGGTGCGGGTACACACATGCAGGCCTTGTGCAAGCCACGTGTAGCTCTGTGACTCCCGTAAAAGAAAATGCATTCAAGCAAAGAAAGTAGGAAGAATTGGTATGGAAGACCAGAATCCCTACTAGGTTAGACTTTTGCAGAAACTCTAAAAACAAGTAATGAAACAAATTTTTAAAAATACCCAAAAAGGACTCCTAGAAAACCCTAGAGATCCCCAGTATGGTCGCCAATTTTGTTGTGGGTGGGAATCCCTCCTACGGACTTAGCATTTAAGGGCTCTAATCATGCATGCAGAAAATGACCATTTCAAAGGCTTCTACTCTTTCCTATTCTCCCAACACAAAACCCCACATTCATGCAATACAAAGGTGTAAACAAGATTCGATAACTATACCTTAAGTCCTTCGTTTGATGTCGATCCCTTTGCTTTCACTCGCTCTTTGATTGCAAGCCTCCTCCCAAAGCTGACCTGCATTCAAACATGAAAAAAAAGAAGATGCGAACATGCATTTCATATACTAATTGCTGGGTTAGTTGTGACAATATCATAAAATAAATATTCAACTTGAACACATGATATGGCGGGACGGGAAAAGTATTCCTTTTTGTATTAATCTTCACAAGAGTAAACTTACAATATGTGGTCGACACTGCTCCTCGAAACTCGTCTTGGGCTCCTCTTCAACTATCCTCCAACTTCTTTTCTCTATACTTCTCTTTGCACAAGGATGGCTAAAGGTTGGGACAAGGGGAATGCTCAATTGGGTATAGTTCCTTTACTATGTTTTTTCTCCTTTCAAATGGGACCCTTACCCCTTATTTTATAGGCTAGAAGGAGCTAGGTATTTGGTCGAATGACCAGCCATGCATGGCCGAAAGGTTTAGGTAACTTACCCAAAGCTGTGTGCTCCGTCAACAACTTTCCTTTTTTCATGCTTTTGTAGGTACACGTGGGCTATAGTGAGGCAGCTAGCATGTACACATGTGTAGTAGTGGAGTAGGGTGCATGGGCCTTTTTAAAAAATGTATTTTTAAGAAGAGTTGTTCATTAGTGTTTTGGCAAAGAAGGAATCTGAGATGACCTGATGCTAGGTAAGCATGTCTGGTGCAAGTTAGGGTTATAACAATCTGGTGTCTTGGTGATTACATGTTTTTCCATGGATAGATACAAATGGCACGGTATTATAGGTCTGGATGCCAAAGGTGCCAACTCATATCAGATCGGGAAGGAGCCCATGTATGTGAAGACTGGGGAGCCGACGCTTGATAGTCTGACAACCCGACGTGATGTCGAACGAAGTCATATATATATTTCTTGATGAACATGTGGTGCTATATGATGGGGCCTCGTACTCGGTTGCCAATATTAAGTCGGATCAGTCCTTTGAGGAATATGCAAAATGAATTTACCTAAGGTTCTGGGACCCAATAAGCCAAGGATTCGGTGGCAAGCACCACACCTGCATCCATGACTATGCTATGGGGTGAAGTGTTTGGACATGCCAGTGCCATTTTGTATGGGCATGATGACTTGGAGCCAAGTGGATTCCACATGGTAGTACAAAGGATTTTGGCCATTGAAAAACCTAGAAACTTCCAAGGTCCATACATTTTGATCTAGAGTTTTGTTTCAAGAAAGCTTACAGTAGTTGAAAATCTCTCGATGAGCAGAAGACAATGGTTTCCTTTTTAAATGGATTGAAAGAGGTTAAGGAAAAATGAAAATTTAATACCCCATCCCTTAAAAGGGTACTTAGGGGGTTGGGCGTGTTACAAAAGAATTATAATCTTTTAGGCATCAAGAAGATTATTACAAAGACACCACCCAGACAGTGATGATCCCAAGATAATATTTATTGGAGGGGCATAGAAGGTACAAGTTGGTTGGAGATTCCTTTATGATAAAATACATAATTTATCAAGAAGAAACCTTGTTGTGGCACATAAGGAGATGTTGAAGTGGGTAGAAAGAGCACACATAACCCTGAACCAGATTGAGTACATTAAATAAATTCATAAAGGTCAAGGAGAGAAGAACATGGTATCATAATGCTCACTGATGACAACATGGACATGATACATATGGAAACAAAATGTTGGGTTCAAGTTGTTGTTGGAACAAAGAAAAGGATGCAGGCAAGATGGGACAAATGCCTTAGGAATTTGAGGAAGATCGATAAGGTAATGACAAAAATACAATTCCCAAGTTTGGGTCGCTAGAATATTTTCAAGATGTCACTGATATAATGAAACAACACATAGACAATGAAAAAAGGTATGAATCATATTTTCACAAGATGACTACCTTTTCACAAGGATAAGTTAAAATATTTATAGGAGACACTATCGAGACGATTACGAGCTTGGAGTGTGTGGTTTCCAAGGTGAACAAGTATATACAATTCACCTGAGATATGAGGGAAGTACTATGCGCACCTATGGATCAAAATCACTTCCCTAGCATGCACACATGTGAGGACCTCTTCTCATAGTGGGTTGAATATGACAAGGCGCATCTGCTAGAATACTCACCTCATGCGTAAGGAATATCTAGGAGAAAACATGTTGATGAGTCCACATTTCTTTCTGTATTTGCTTAAAACAATATTAGTACTATTTTCAGATAGTTTAATTTTTGATAAATAAGAGAATCGACCATGCACTCAGGGTCAATGGTTTTTGTAAGAAGGGTTGATGCAAGTGGAGACTATTTTCTAAGTTAATTCAAAAGCTGAGAAGGAGCCAAGATGTTTTACCAAATCTATGTTTGTCATATTATTAGTGGATTATTTTGCATTTTGATTGAAAGCTACATGTGTCTAATAATATCTTAATCATTTTTAGTTATCTTGATTGATTAAGAAATCTCTAGATAAATTTTGGTGAAATATAATGTTATTTAGTTCTTTGTATTATTTAAACTAAGAAAATTACATAATTATTTATTTCTTCTCTTTCCTCATATATTTATGCATGCATGCTATTTATTTATGTTTATCAAATATATTTGGAAATTGGTAAATGTCATTTGGTATTAGTGTTGGAGGAATTTAGTTTAAGATATTACTTACCTACCGCTACTAAGGGTTATCCTGGACACCGATTTCTCCAATTTTTTTTTTCTTTTATTATTCTTGTACCCCTTCACAATATAAAATAAAACACAATCAAATAAATAAAAAAGAGAAAAGATAATCAAATAGTTCAAGGAACGCATTTGAAACAAGAAAAATCATTAAATATCATTGAATAGTTGTTGGACCATTAATCTAGAGGATCACATGATTCCAAATGGGGAAGAGTATAATTGGTCCTCATCCTCGAGTTTGATCCCTACTTTTGATTCAAAGAGAATCCAACCCCCTCAACATAATTAGTGCTAGAAGAAGGGCTTGATGCATGGAAAGTCATCAAAGAATCCCACATAAAGAAAAATAACCCCACTACCATTACCTCACCTCGACCTAAGGAAATCATTGATTCTCATCCTAAAATCCCATGCACAATATCCCACAAGGAAGTTAACACATTTAGGAGAATCACCAGAGGATACACTAGGAAGATAGGAGAATTTCCCTTAACTCTGTTACTTCCTCGGAGAAGAAGACCAATGAGACCTATTGTATCCACAACATAACATACCTTCACACACATAGTCAAATACTTAATGGATTTTTCCTTAATCGTAATAGAAAAAACTTTTTTATTAATCCATAACACACCTGCAAGTACTTACTTTGAACCTAAACAAGACCCAAAGTCAGAAGAAGAAGAATCTGATTAAGAGGTTTCAGACTATGAATCAGATCACATGGTGAAAACAATGAAGATAATTGTGAAAGAAATAACCAACCTTGGTTGGTTAGAGATGCCTTGGCCTTACCTAACGATTTACATAATCTACCAGAGCATTCAAAGAAATTACTACCTAAGTTTGATCCTGAAACATCTAGTTTTCTAGAAGATCATATTAAGAAATTTATACTATCTATATGGTTAATTAATGTGCAACATGAGGATGTATTATATTGACTTTTCCATTGTACCTTTGAAAATCCAACTTCTACTTTGTATTTCAACCTCTCAATTGGTTCCATAACTAGCTGGACCAAATTCTTAAAGGACTTCTTAGACAAGTTTCAAGATGAAACCACAACTGGGGCTCTAATGTATGAATTGTTTGTTGTCACTATGGGTTGTAGGGAGAAATTTAAGGATTTTAACCAACATTTTACCACGATCCTAAAAAAATTCCCACAAGACGCAAAACCTTCCCAAGAGTTACAAATTGAAGTTTATGAAAATGCTCTTCCAGCTTCAATTTCCATGTTTGTTAAGAGAGATGAAAAACACACCCTAGTATCAAAATTTGAAGAAACTAAGACCATTAAATTTCATATGAAAGGGTGCAAAGAAATCCAAATTTACCTTTGAAATAAAGAAACACAACAACCCAAAAGAGGACTTTTGTTGACTAGGCCACAAGGGAAACAAGTTAGATCAAAACGAAGAAAAATATAGCTCGGATATGGAAAGTATACAAAGAATGATCAAGAAGTTGTCAAATGAGATTGTAGATATGAAAATAAATGCATAAAAATGTACATCTAACCGAAGGACTTATAGAAAAATTTTCAAGAGATCTCCTACTTTCAAATCCATTGAACCTCCTTTGGCTAATCTGAATATTGATTTAGGAGATGTATGTTCATATTACTTTTGTAGTTATCATTAGGAAAATCACTCTAAAAATATTTGTCCTCAATGGATCAATGTTTTGAATTTGATGACCAACTGTTTCTTATATGGATGTGCTTTAACTGATTAGACAAATGACCCATCATCTAACACTACAAATGAAGAATACAATGAATAATTGGAATAAAAAACCATGGTATTATGGGATGTAAACCATATGATGCCTGGAGTTAACCTCACTAAAGGGGAGGATTTGGATGATGAAAATTTGGTTGTGCACACAAGGAGAAAAGGTATTATCTCTTAAATCAATCCAATCATAGCTTAGGCTCCTAAGAAGCTTCAGAACTTAGCTCCCTTGACCAAACCTGCGCATGTACTCAACTATGTTCCTAAATTTGCAACACACGAGTCAAAAAAATTAGAGTATAATGTGGTAGAGGACCTAAGGAAAATGAAATCCAACATTCATGTTATGGATCTCTGCAGAATTCCTTAGCTGAAAAACCTGTAACTCCAAGCGTTAAAGGAAGAAAATAGTTAAACAGTCAACCCCAATCAGAATGTAAACAAGATAACTTTAGGGGAAAATAAAAATTCAATAGTGAATTCAACATCCACAGATAAGAAATCCAATTTGTTCATTCCTCCTTTCTTATTGACAGTTGAAATATTCAATAGAAATCTATACAATTTCCTATTTGACTCAGGGGCATCATCGAATGTCATGCCTTATTCTATGTGCAAAACATTAAATGAAAATCCCACTAAAAGTGAAACACATATTATAAAGTTGGATAGAACTGGCATCAAAGTCATTGATGAATTGAAGGATGTAATAATTCAAATTGCTTCAAACCCAAATAATCACCAAGTAATTGATATTTTAGTTGTGGATATCTTGGAAGCATATGGGATGTTGCTTAGCTGAGACTAGTCACACAAATTACAAGGATGTTTTAGCACCAACTGGTCTCACCTTTGGTTTCCATGGAATGGGAAGCTTAACAAGATAATAATTAACTGAGAGAAATAATCAAAGCACACTGTCACTAATTTTGAGGCCCCCAATGAACCATCTTCAATCGAGTTTCCATTCTAGGAAACTACTCTTGTGACTCGTATTTTTGGAATTTTGTAGCCTACATATATGAAATTATGTTCACACGGAAGTCAAAATTGTTGTTGCAAGAAAATCAAACAATAACTGAGACCAATGTTTCATAGTTGATACATTAGAAAATATAACTAAAAATCCAAGCATAGACACCAAGAAAAGAGTGCCACATGTTCCCTATGAGATCTGGATTCTCTTTATCGATGGATCCAAATCACAAGAAGGAGATAGGGTCGGGTGTATTTTTATTGACCCAGCTGGTAAGAACATATTTTTATCCTTTGAATTTACCAATAACATAGTTGAGTACGAGGATTTGGTCCAAGGTCTTAAAAAATCCATTGACTTGAACACCAAAGAGCTTGTTGTCTTCGGGGATTTAGAGATAATTCTTAGGCAAGTCAATAATACTGTACATTGTAATTCACCACATTTAAGGAACTACAAGCAAGAAATGCATAGACTGGTGAATACTTTTCTACAATTTAATATCATTGCCATTCCTTGGCCCAATAATTTACTTGTCGATTCCCTTGCTACAACTTCCTCAAGGTTGTCTCCCCTCAAAGAATATGAGGCCTCTAGGTTTATTGTAGAGCTATTATACAAACCATTAGTCCCTGAAAACATTACCAATTGGAGAGTATTTGAGGGAGATGAGAAGATCATAGCCTTTTTAACCAATGAAGAAAAATTTAGAGACTTGGCCATTAATGATGAAGAATTTCAAGAAATGATTATTGAACAAAAACACGAAGAGTCTGAAGCCAAGAAAGAAAACATTTCTAACAAAATTAAACTTCACACAATTCCTAAGGGAGTAGTCAAATTAGAAAACTTGTTTGATCCGTGAGAGAAATTCAAAAGTCCTAAAAAGGTGAAAACTAGCAGTTTTAGTATCACTTATGAAGTTATGAACCTAGGGACTGTTGAAAACCCCAAGAATATTAACCTTGGAAAACCAATATCTGGTGATGAAAAGAGAGCCTAGCTCAAACCGATTAAATAGTATCAAGATATTTTCACATGGTCATATCAAGATCTAAAAACTTATGACACAAGGATCATCCAACACACCATCCATCTTAGGAAATATGTTAAACCATTTCAACAGAAATTGTGGAAGTTCCACCCATCTCTCGAGCCTTTAATGAAAAATGATCTTAAAAAACTGTTGGATGCCAAGATCATCTTCCAGGTAAGAAATTTTTCTTGGGCAGCTAATATAGTACCAGTGAAGAAGAAGTCAGGAGAAATCCACATGTGTGTAGACTTTTGTAATCTGATAAAACATCATAAAAATATAATTACTCAGTCCCTCCCATGGAACAATTATTACAAATATTTTCTGGATATGAGATGTTCTCACTTGTGGATGGTTTTTTGGGATATAATCGTGTCCTGGTTTTGGAAGAATACTGTCTGAAAACTACTTTCTAAAAAAAATGGGGAACCTTTGCATATAAGCACACACCCTTTGGGATGATTAATGTGGGAGCCACATTCTAGAGATCCATGTATCTGGCCTTGAAAGGATTAATAAATAAGTGTTTAGTAGTCTATTTGAAAGATGTTACCATCTATTTTAATAACAGATCATATCATATTGCTCATTTGACCCAGATTTTTGAAAGATGTAGGAAATATGGCATTTCTCTAAATCCAAAAAAACATCTTTGGTGTAACCAAGGGGAAGCTCTTGGGTCACATCATTTCTAAAGATGACATTAACATTGATCCTGAGCATGTTAAGGCAATTTATCAACTCCCTCTTCCACATAACAAGAAATCTATGCAGTCTTTTTTTGGGAAAATCAATTTCAGAGAAAATTTATTCCTAATTTCGTAGAAACAATCAAACCACTACATAAAATGATATGCAAATATGAAAAATTTAAATGGAATAAGGAAGAGAGGGAATATTTTGATAAAATCAAGGATACCATTTCTCAATCACCATTCCTACACGGTCCCGATTTTAGGAAGGACTTCTTCCTATACAATTTTTCCTCTGATCAATATCTAGCAACAGTCCTAACACAAAGAGATGATGGAAACAATGAGGTCCCTATCTCGTTCATGAGTTCCAACTTGCAAGGGTCAGAACTAAATTACCTTGCTATCAACAAATAATCCTATGTTTTGTACAAAGCAATCAAACACTTCTGATCTTACATCCTGGAAAACCACAACAAATTTATAGTGTCTATCCTGTGGTGAGATCACTATTCACACAACAAGAAATGGGTGAAAGTAGAGGAAACTGGATGTATGTCATTCAATAATTTGAAATTAAGCCAACAAAGATAGTTATAGGTCAAGGTTTATGTAAGTTAGTTATTGAGTCTCAAGACCTGGAAGGGGCATGATGAGTGTGGATGGGACAAAGAACTATCCTTGTAGTGCAGTGAAGTGTTGTATATCCCATCGAGCCACGACTCATGGTATTTAGATCTCTCTTACATTCTTCATCATGGCACGTGTCTTGAGAATTTAAACCTTAGGGAGACAAGGGCACTTAGATTGAAATATTCCCAACATCATCTCATTAAATGTGTATTATTTCATAATAATTATGATGGAATGTTACTTGGATGTATTGAGAAAGAAGACATAGAAAGAGCGTTGAAAGAGCTCTGTGATGGTCTATCAAGTGGACACTTTATAGGTGAGACCATGGACTATAAATCCTAAGGGTAGGTTACTACTGACCAACCTTGTTTAGGGACACACACACACACACACACATATGTCAAAACAGGTAAGTTTACTATTTGAGTATTGGAAAAGAGAAAAAAAACATCCATCCCATTGCAACCAATGACAATATCTACACCTTTTTAGCAATGGGGGATATATGGCATAAGAAAATTAACCCAAATTTGTCTAAACAACGCAAGTACATACTTATTGTGACATATTAATTTACCCAATGATTAGAAACCATTCCCCTTACCTGTATTAATGAAAAGGTGGTGATTTAGTTCCTGGAACAACACCTAATTACCAAGTTTAGGGTTCCATCTATCCTTGTTTTTTACAATGTTGCTTGCTTCTGCTCTACCCTCCTAAATGAGTGTGCATTAGACAAAGGGATTATATTAAGGTATTCCACTAACTACGACCCACAAGGGAATGGTATCGCATAATCAACAAACAAAAATCTAATTAGGATACTAAAAAAGACGGTCACACAAAATCACAAAAACTAGCACAATGCTCTACACAATGCACTTTGGGCTGATAGGGTGACCCCTAAAGAAGCCCTAGGGAATTCTCCATACTATTTGGTTTATGGGAAATAATCCACTTTACCAACCAATATATATCTTCCATCTCTAAAACTCTCTCAAGCCTCTATGGGCCAGTCACTCTCAAGCATGCAACAACATATCGACACACTCCTTATGCTAGAGGAAGAAAGGGAAAGGGCTAGGAAGAAATTCACAGCTTATCAACAATTGGTTAAGAGATAGTTTGACAAAAAAAAAACCATAGACAAAAATTTCAATGTGGGAGACATTGTTTTGAAATGGGATAAGGTAAGTGAGCCAAAAGGGAAGCATTCTAAGTTTCAAAGCCTTTGGCTTTGTCACTACCAAGTCGTCGAGAAAATTAGGGTTGGAACGCACCAATTACAAAATCTAAGGGGAAAATAAGATTCTCTCCCTGTAAATGGTCGAACCCTAAAAATATTATTTACCTAGCTACTCATCACAAGCAACCTCGTAACATAGATTTCTTTGTTTTAGTTTTGATTTCTTCATTTTTTAGTTTTTTTTGGTATTTTTATTTTCTTTTTGTTTATTTTTGGTTAATGTTTCCCACTAGGTCACAAAAATAATATTGATGCTCAACTCCTAGTGAAACGTGGTGAGACAGACACTCTTATCCCTAAACTTGATCATCTGAAGAAAAGTAAGGAGTATTCATTCAATAAAATATTTGAATCTAGGAATTATTTACACTCTATATGCATATTAATTTGGGAATGAACATATTGTATGTCTTGTGGTATGGAAATTCTGAAGGGAATAATAGAAATGAAGGAGAGTATGAACCATGTCTATTGTCGAGAATAGTAAGGATATTATCTCTCTTAGTGAGAATGTTATGCAAAATCCTAAGTGTTGGGTGTCTTTCCTCAAAGAAACATGTATCCTCCTCCCTAGCTCATTATTGGTTTTATACATATCCTCACCAAAATATATGAATTAATGGGCACCTGTTGCAACAAATATCACAGTAAAAGAAACTGGTGAAGAATAAGAAATATTTCAATTAGAGAATGATGATATCAAGGAGGGTATGAAGATATTTCCATCGGGGATATGATTTCTCACTAGCAGTAGAGCAAGGGATGTGATATCGGGGTGACTCCGTCAAGGCTATGGATGCTCGTTGGCAGTGGAGTGACACAAGAAGGAGGTTTCAAGTGCTTAGAGGTTGGAATTTTTACTTTCTAGATTATTCATGGTGATTTTATATCTAGTTCTTGCTTGGGGGGCATGGATCATTGGTTCGAGGTAAAGAGGTCGGAAGTCAAACAATTCCCCATAACTAGATATGGTTGGTTGTTTCCTAGATCATATGCATACAGATTTATAAATGGTCTATGGGTTGTTGTCTCAGAACATAGTCTCCTCCTAAAATTGTTATATCAATACAACTAAGGTAAGGATCATAAATTTTGGTTTTTTCTAGTGAATCACCATTTGTTGAGACCTCAACACACCCTTTTAAATATCAAGAATTTCAATGAATTTCAATGGGCACCACTTTATTTTTTATCTCCTTCTTTATTTTCTTAGCTTGCTTGCATTTTTTGTTTTATGTTTCCCCCTTTGGTTTCTATCAGTGAATTGTGTTTCAAGTTTGGGAAATGGATTATCCAGAATAGATTAACATATATGAGTTCCTAAGTTAAATAAAAGGGGTCGGGACTTAAGAATTTTGTAAAAGGAATGCAAAAACCCATTATTTATTTTTCCTGCATCCCAATGGATAATTCAGTTGATCACCGATAGAGCATCAAGCGTCGGTAGGTTCAGTACGCACACTAAGAAACATATGAAACATTGTGTTGATCACAGATGAAAATTGGTCATTGACTTCGGTCGATGTCTCTTGCAAAGTATAAAATAATGCTAAAGTGACTGACATAGATCAATCCTAATGAACATAATAATTCTTAACCGTCCAATACGAGCGATCAATTAATCTTGATCATTGGCAGGTAAGACCATATTCATTTGAATTTGATAAGTCAAGGGTCCATGTCATGAGGTAGACATGAGTTTCATATTGCCACATCATTCGCTACATGGATCCATGTTTAGAACACATCACTTTCCATGCCATATGCCACGTCACACCACACGTCTTCCTCTTTTCCATGTCAACCCACTACATCATCGACCATGTTAGACTGCCATGCCAAATCTGTATGGTTTCTTGATTTTATCGGGCATCAGGGGATTTTATATGGATCTTGGAAACACACAAATTTTAATTTCATCGATGCCGATGAGTTCATTTACCATCGATGATTTCAGTTTAACATTGAAAATTATAAGAGGTAGGTTTCTCTGTCAATATCCAATTATCTATTAGTGTCGATCGTTCTCATTTCGAAAAGATCCCATGTGCTTGTTTTTGTTTCCACTAATGGTCGATATCCATGAAGGCCGCTTAAAATCTGAGTCATTCATCTCACAATTTATTTTAATTGTGGTCATTGAAAGTTTTATCTTGGCCTTTCATATTTTCCATGCTTGTGGTTCATCCCCACACATAGCTATGTCACCATGCCCTGACTAGTTAGGCCTTGCCACGTTAGCCTTTGTACCTCCATCTAAAGAGTTAAGTAAAACATAATACACCACATCATGGTACAGGTCCACATGTTTCAACACACCATTGGTTGGAGAATACATTGCACATCGATGAAAAAGGTGGATTTTATACAGAGTTTTGTTGGGATCGACGATGAACGTTGAAAGAAAAATCGGTTCAAAAGGGTCGATGGTCTTATATCTCCAATTCCTAATTGGGAAAGGCATTGTGCGCCAAATAACTGTCTTTTGAATTCACCGATGAACTGAGAAATAAATGTTCACATCATCATATAATGTAAATATTTAATTCCAAGTGTGGCATGTAGGTGGGTGCATTCAAACCTGAAGATTTGTGAAATCTTGTTGTACCCTGGTGTTTAATATCTAGGTTTGACTGATATGAAGTTGAAATATATGTGCATGAATGATTTCATTTTGGTATTATTGTTATTGATTGTGTAAAGAGAGCTTGCATAGCGAAGAACATATCAAGTTCAAGAGTTGTGTGTGTTAGGATTGTATTTCTACTAACTCAAGGCATTTTTTTTTGTTCTAAAACTAGTAAGTTTTAACGTTAATTTCTCTCATTGTTACCATGTATGTGTTCAAGATGAATAATTATTATGATTCTTAGGTAGTGCGAATGAATTATGGATTGATTGTTGTATGTTTCTTTTGTATAAAATGCCTCCATGAAGAATTACCACTCAGCAGTATCTGAAAATTCCCAAGGAGAAAGGATCTTAACTAGGTGAAGCATCAAACCCGACACCCACTAAAGGAACATAACAAACACCCAAAGTTGAGCCTGTAATCTGAGTTCCATTGAAGAAAGTCTTTATCCAATCACCATTATATAAGGATACAAAGCCAAGCACCATGTCCGAGGAATTGCTACCCTCTTGGAATGAATTATTTAATAAATTCAAGAATTCATACTACCTAGAGTTCACACCTCATAGTAAACAAGAGATTATATCCATAGACGACCAATTTTTCCCAAACATCAATCATTCTCTATTACACATGGTGTCTAATAGGTCCCTTATTTTTCCTTGTGTATAAGCTTTATAATGGGTCATCAACCATACAGATTTAGTGAAATTATTAATCAACGATGAAAAAGGGAAGTGTGTGGGAAATTTCTTACCATCAGAGGTTAACAAATATTACAAACTTAGGGAGCCATAATTTAGATTGAATAACAACCTTTTGGTAGAATTTCACGTGAAACATGATGTAAGAAAACTGGTGGAAAGAGGAAAAGAAGTTCATTAACTGGACTTTAGGATGGTATGGAGTGAAAAACTTGAGAGAACCCTACATATACCTAATGAAATTTCTTTGTAGACTTTATGGTGAAAAGGATGGTTCTAGGTTCATTGAATCTTGGATACCCTTAGCTTACACTGCGACAATATCAAGAGGTATTTTTAATTGGGGTATTATTATATCTAAGAAACTTAGTACTATAATAGATCAAGCTTAGAACCCTTGGTGAGGATATGTGCCTCCATTCTACATGACCTCTTAAGTTTTGGATGTGGTATGCGTAAGAAATAAGTTTTCATAAATGAATTTGAGTTGGCATGTGTCTGAACTTCATGTGCATGTGTACTTCAGTATTTTATGGGAGAACATATATAAGAAATCATATCCCATGATTTGTAATTTGTTCTTGGCTAAATTATATTTCATTATTTTCAGTCAAGAATGTCAAAGGATTTCCAAACAAGTCAAAAATATCATCTCCCTTATCGAAAACTGGTATCTAGAAGAAAAATGCACCTACTTCAGAATTTTTGGAGCCACATGAGCCCCACACTTATTTCTGAGTTACATACCAGACATATTGTTCCTAGGGGAAATCTATTACTAGACCATCCTACAAGGATTAAAATCATCCTTGGTCAAATATAAATATAGGGTATTTATCCCTTACAAATTTCAGTTGGGATATTACTTTGTCAAGTATACGACACAAGAAAAATGAGAAATTTTGAGCCACTTGGAATACAAGGTCGGGACTGCGAGATAACATAAGCATGATTCAAAATAGTTATTGGTAAAACATGTTGAACAAGTAATGATGATATATTGTCCCTATTCTTATGACAAGTTCGATGATGAGGTCTTTACATAAAATTCCCACAGTTGGGATGAATTCATTCAAAGAAAGTCTCATCCTGACCTTACTATCTTTAAAGCTCTATATATGGATGAGCAAGTAGAGCTAATCAATCAAAGTTTCAAGGACACTATCCGAGAACATATAGCTAATAGAGAGAATGAGGAAGCAATGACAGTAGAAGAAGCAATACTTAAGGTAGAAGCCAAGCAGTAATTTCATGAGGCGTGGCAGAACATGGCAACACAAGCACTAGAGAAGCAAAGAAAATTTGAGGAAGAGATAAGCGGGAAAGAGGTAGAGCAAACTGCTCAAGGGGAATTAACACAAGGAGAGGGTAGCACACAACCAAAATAGGATATAGAGAATGTACAAGGAGGTCAACCAAAGCCAATGGTACCATCCGATGCATTGAAGGAGGTGTTTGTCACAGGGATCCCTGCTCCTACCATTGTGGAATTTACTATGCTATATGATGTTACAAACATGATGAAGATCCAAATTCTAGATGAGTCCAAACCATAACAAGGAAGCTCACTTTTAGTTGAGTCACACCCAAAGGGGACATCCTTAGATACAAATGTGGTTGAAAAATTCCCAACATCAGAGGAATATTAGCCACTCAAGCAAGAGAATACATGAGAGAGTGATGCAAGAAAAGATAACGAGGAACATTGTCTAGATGACATATCTCTCGAACAAGATAAAACTGAAACAAAAGGAGAACCTGACTAGTAGCAAGAAAAAGTTACACGTGATATTGGGAAAATAGAGAAGCAGGTCATTTCTCCAACAAGTCAAGTGACAACTACTAATCCATATACCACCTCTTTTCTCGAGGGTGGAACACAACAGGTAGTGTCAATAGAAAATAGACCATAGGATAGATCAAATCCTGATCAAATCACTGATATGTCTACAAAATTAGGGGTTTAGCATACTAGTAAGCCAAACTAGCCCCCCGAAAAGCCAAGGACTAAGGGAATGGAAGGAAATGAGGTAGAGGAGCTAGGAAAACATATATTAGAAATATATAAAGGAAAACCCATGTCATGGAACACTTTCATACCCCATGGATCATGGGTAATATGTTGGCATGGGGAGACCACCCATTACGGGATCCATTGAAAAAAGTTACTAATATTGAAGAAATAGACTATGATAAGAAGAGGCAGTTGCTCGTAATAAGGACACAAAGGAAAAGAAAGCTAACTTTGGACAATACTATGGTTTTGACCACTGAGGAAACTTTTTTGGATGAAAACAAAGCTAAGGTTAGTGAACTGATAGGGGAAAGGGTGGCTATATCTCATGCTACCATTGATAGATCTAAATAATATGAGAGATAAATTGATGCCATGAGGAAAGAGTTAGAATCTCTTAAGCATCAAGAAAATTATTATAAGGACACCACCCAAGAAGTGATGATCCTAAGAGACGATTTCTTGGAGGATCATAATAGGTACAAGTTGGTTAGAGATTCCTTTATGGAAAAGACATAAGATATCAAGAAGAAATCCTATTTTTCACTGTAGCACATAAGGAGATGTTGAAGTGGGAAGAAAGAGAACACATAACCTTGAAATAGATTGAGTACATTAGAAAAATTCAGGAAGGTTTAGGAGAGGAAGAACATGGTATCATAATGCTCACTGATGAAATCATGGACATGATATAGATGGTAGCAAAATATTGGGTTAAAGTTGTTGTTGAAACAAAGAAAATGATGTGGGAAAGATGGGATGAATGCCTTAGGAATTGGAGGAAGATCGATAAGGTAATGACAAAAATCTAATTCCCCAAGTTCAGGTCGCCAGAAGATTTTTAAGATGTCAGTGGTATAATGAAACACCACATAGACAATGACCAAAGGTATGAATCAAATGTTCACAAGATGACTATCTTGGCACAAGGACAAGTTAAAATATTTATGGGATACACTATCAAGATGATTTCCATCTTGGAGCGTGTGGCTGACAAGGTGGACAAGTATATACAACGCACCCGAGATATGAGGGAAGTGCTCAACACACTTATGGATCAACATTGCTTCCCTTACATGCACATGTGTGAGGACGTCTTCTCCCAGTGATCGAATATGAAAAAGGTGCATCTGCTGAATTATTAATCTCATGCGTGAGGAATAGTTGGGAGAAAACATGTTGATGTGTCTACATTTCTTTTTGTATTTGCTTAAAATATTATTAGTACTATTTTTAGATAGTTTATTTTTTGATAAATAAGAGAATCAACCATGCACTCAAGGTCAATGGTTTTTGTAAGAAAATTTTGGGTTGATGCAAGTGGAAACTATTTTCCAAGTTAATTCAGAATCTTTGAAGGAGCCAATATGTTTTACCAAATTTGTGTTTGTCATCTTATCAGTGGATTTTTCTGCATTTTGATTGAAAGATACATGCATCTAGTAAGATCTTAACTGTTTTTAGTTATCTTGATTGATTAAGAAATATCTAGATATAGTTTGGTGAAATCTAATTTTATTTAGTTCTTTGTGTTATTTAAACTAAGTGTTTGTCATCTTATCAGTAGATTGTTTTGCATTTTGATTGAAAGCTACATATGTCTAGTAAGATCTTAATTGTTTTTAGTTATCTTGATTGATTAAAAAATATCTAGATAGAGTTTGGTGAAATATAATGTTATTTAGTTCTTTGTGTTATTTAAACTAAGAAAAGTACATAATGATTTCTTTATTCTCCTTCCTCATATATTTTTGCATGCATGTTATCTATTTATGTTCCTTAAGTATATCTGACAATTGATAAATGTCATTTGGTATTATATCTAGAGGAATTTAGTTTTAGATATTACTTACCTACCACTGCTAAGGGTTATCGTGGGCACCAATTTCCCCAACAAAATTATTTCTTTTATTATTATTGTTCCCCTTCGTAATATAAAAGAAAACACAATTAAATAAATAAAAAAGAGAAAAGGTAATCAAATAGTTCAAGGAACACATTTGAAACAAGAAAAATCATTAAAGCTCTGAACAACTATTGAGCCATTAATCTAGAGGATCATATTATTCCAAATGGGGAAGAATCTAATTGGGCCTCATCCTCGGGTGTGATCCCTATTGTTGATTCAAAGGGAATCCAACCCCCTCAACACCTCTGTGAAGATATCCTTCTCCCTTAGTGCATCTTCTGAATAATCAAGGAGCTCTTCATCCATGACTTTCTATCTACGAAAACCCTAGCTCATATGTCAGAGTGGTTGTGTGATTTGTAGTACCCTCTTTTTATTTGACTTTATTTGACTAATATGATGTTATTATTTGAGGGAATTTTGGCTAGAATATTGGCCCAATTGGTTGACATATAAATTTATGGATGATGTGATCTAGACATTTGATCTAATTTGATGTGATTATTACTTGATATGTACATATATATATTTTATGGTTTATGTTTTTATATTCTTTTGATGTTATGGAATATTGAAAATCAACATATGATTACATGATGAAATATATTATGTTACATGGTTACATATGTTTTTTCAAGTGCGTCAAGAATAACCATAGAAGCATATGGACCCTGGATTGAGTCTAGATATGTGGACCCATAATGGAGTTAGGTGATGCATAATTGACATGTATATGGAAATGCTTATTTTTTATTCATCATTATTGGACAACGATATTTGAATTGTTGTATTTGAATGTGTGCAAATATAGTGAAATATTTTCCAAATAATATTACACATGGGAAAAGGTTTGTATGATGAAATGTGACATGAGTACCATTAGGGAGAGGAGGTCTAGGTTTTCTATTCCTTCCCACTAGCCTCCCTGTTGTGCAATAGGTTGAAAAAATATGTTTAATGTTTTTTCTTGAAGGTTACATGTTGTCGTAAGGGTAGATTGCGGATTTGATCACTTACAAGGTCCCGTTGAGGGGTGTGAAATAAGGTGTCAATCCTTATTACTCAATGAATATTAGTTTCTCACCAGTGGTGAATACATTGGGTTAGTTACATCCCAACCATGACACCATCCCCTGCCATTGAAAAAATGATACTTGAATGGAATTCATAAACATGGCACCCTTGGTACATACCGATAGGTAGTACTTGAATGACATGTAGGGGCATGGAAACCTTGGTATCGTGCACGTCAAGGGCTGTAGAGGTTAAGTCTAGCTCTTAGTTTAGGGTACTTGAAGAGTTGCAATGATCATGTCTAGCTCTTGGTACTGAATACTTGAAGGATTTGACTTAACTTTGGTCTCACCCTTGGTATTGAGTGTGATTCGATTTATGTATAATTTGGAAAAAAGTATCCTTTGGAATATGCATTTTATTTTAGCATGGTAAATTAAATAAATTGCATGAGTGGTTCAATTGATCATATAGACTTATGCACATTTTTTGGGGAAAAAAAGGGAAATAGAATTTAATTTATAATTGGAAATGGAAATGCATATAGAAAAGGGTGAGTTAAATAGGAAAAAATCAATTTTAATTAAATAGAAAATAACAACTTCATGTGAACCCACTCAATGGGGGAAAATAAAAGGGATCTACGGAACATCTAAGAATAAAAATAAGAGAATAGGTTGGGATGTGATGAGTAATCTCTATTTTTCATTTTAAATAAAATAATTACTTGTGCATGGAGTGACACATGGGTGGGTGAATACTATGAAATTAGTAATTAAAAAAATTAGTATTTTGTATGAAATGGACAAATGACACAAGCCTCTAAGAGTATATAATAAAGGAGGATTGGGTTTGAGAGCTCATATTTTTACACCCTAATGCTGGATGGATGTCGTAATGCTCAAATATTTCTTAGTGAGATGGCGTTGAGTTTGGTCTCCAGATTGTGTTTTTACTTAGGAGTTGGGGACCTCATATTCTCTAGAAGAGCCACACAATGTAAATGCTAGTTTTTGTACTCTTTCCATACAACTCATTGTATCTCGGGGGTCACTGGGGAAGAACAATACCCATTTAGGAGTTGGTAGGGTGGTCAACCGATAAACTAATTTTACATTTGGAAAGAGATAATTGGAGCTAATACTTGAAGCATACTTAGAATTAAAGAATAATCAAGGGAGGATCTTCTACAACCATAAGAAAATGTATGCAAATATAGAAAATTCAATTTATAGATAGGAAACTTCTGACTTGAAATTATCTTTGGGGTTTTATCTTTTAGATAAATTGTGAATTGAATATTGCATGGGAGAATTATAAAACTTGAATAGAGTTAAAACATATCTTTTTGGTTGTTCTAAACATTAAGTTTGGTTGAAAACCCTAAAACCATTCACAAATAACCTATCTAGAGAAAATCACATAAAACTTGCAAGAAAATTGAGATCGAGAGACAATAATGAGAGAAAGAATGAGAAAATCTATTAATCATAACATTAATGAATGAGTAATACACACACATATAAGTAGTCCAAGAGAAACAATGCCCCAATATTAGGGAGTACTTGCGCTAATCTCATGGAGTAAATGCACCATGTTCCATAGCAGTGATATAAAGGGGATATGGACACTAACTCACTATAATAGGGGTCAACTGCAAGCTAGTCTCAGTTAACTGTTTAAGAGGAAAAAAATTTAACTAGGTGACAAGTGTGAAGACCAATAATAATGCATTCATGCAAAGGAAGTCCATCCCCGTGCCCTAAAATCTAGGAAATAGATGCATGAGTGGTCATGCACTAGTCAACCGAGATCAATTGTGGTTGAACTGAAGTCTTAACTGAAGTGACAATGCACCCTACCTTTTAAGAAACACCCTATTTTTTAGGAAATCTCCTAAAAAATAGGAGACCCTCTCGATGACTAGAAATCCCTAAAAAATAGGAGACCATCAAAATGACTAGAAAACTTAAAAAAAAAGAACTACTAGGTGAGTGTGTAATATATCCAACACCCCCATGAACACTACTAAGGTGTAATGAAGAATCAGTCTCGACTACAAGGCCATGTTAGGTACCCATTTTACAATACATCTAAATGAATGAACAATGAAAAAGTGAGGAAAGAAGGAAAACCTCATGGGAACGCCCCCAAAGTAGAATGCATAAAAAATAAGAGAACAGACAGTTGCTAAGTAGTCGTTTTCTTCACTTCAAGATGATCATGCAGATGTGGAACTTCTGCTCAGTGAAAGTATTCGTGAAGATTTTTTTGAAGATGTAGATGTCTATATGAACCTGATGAAGTCCTTTGGAACTTGTCTTGCCTTATATATCTTGATCCTGTGGACCCATATGCACCTGAAATGATTCTTGTCTAAAGGAATAATAACTAGATCCTAAGTCTGGTTCTTTAGGAGATTCCTTGCAACCTCTACATTGTTGGAGATACTTCACACACACCTAGGATTTATTTTTCCTAAGGTTTTCCCTATGTTTATTAGTCATTATTTAGTCTCCTATAGTTTAGAGAGAATATTCCTTTTCCTACATTCTAGGAGAATATTGTCTTTAGTTCACACTTCAGTTTGATTACTTGAGTGGAGTCTAAATGCCACATTGGGATCATCACCATGCAACATTGGGATCATCACCAACTAATGCACATTGTCCTTGGGATTATCACCATACTAGAGCATTACCCATGATTCCCTGATCTCCTCCTCACTTCACTTTGTTTCAGTCAGTTAATTGAAGAATGAGAGACTACTTAACTCAGACTAGGTGGAAGTTAACTCTCGTAACTACTTGAGAGACTAGACTAGGTGGTAGTTTACTCCCGTAACTGTAGGTGTGTGTCCAGATCACTCTAGACCACTACTATGGAGTTGTTACGAGGAAAATATCTCTATGGAATGGGGTAAACCACAACAGACAGAATGACATGTAGAAATAAACTTTAATCCCAAGTATGATATATAAATGAAATGCTAACAAGACAAGGCCGAGAGCCTACCTCGTCCATACGTTTGATGAAGACCACCATTGAGCACACAACTCAACGCTTTATACCTGCAACTTGTCCTCAAAAACAAAGATACACAAGAATATGGTGACAATATATAGTGTTAGCATATATATTAGCATAATCCATTAACATACATGACAAATACGCCCATGCAATAATAATCGAATATTTGCAAGATATCAATTGAACGAGAAAAGAGCATTTCTATTAAAATAATCATCATAAGTATATAGGTGAAAAACTTCTGTAACGACACATATCGAAACCGAGAAACTAAGTCCCTCCAGCTGGGCCTCCACCACTTCAATCCTCCACCAAAGGTAAGCTCATATAAAGGAGCCAATAAGGTTCTCCATCACAAAGAAGGAAGAGCTTGGGGGTTGAACACAGAGTTCAAACTTTCAAGGAAAAAGGGATGCAGACTCAATATGAAGTGGAATTTATCCAGAGTGTCTTTGCTCTCAAAGTTGAATTGTTCTATCAAGGCTTGGATATGGCTCAATTTATAGCCTTCAAATGGAACTGAAGGGCCGAGTCAGAGCATTTCCAGTATATGAAAGATCAAGGATCATGGATCTTGTGACATGACATGGAAACCCGACATAATTTTTTAATTTGAGCACCAAACTCAATGTATGTGAGATGTAATGGAGAAACCTACGTATACGCTTGTTGTCTAATTGATAGGGTGTTTATATGTGGGAAATGTGTTTTTTTGGCTCTGGAAGGTACAAAAGGGGACTTCAAGTCTGCATAGGGAAATGAAAAGGCCATCCAAGCAAGTTGCATGGGGTGAGGCAAAATTTGTTGTAACAGATGCCCCCTAATGTGTGAGGTTAGAGGAGTATCTACGATGGATGGAATACATTATAATTCCTAGAAGTGGAGTAATGGAGACTTAGCTGGAAGTGCTAGTTACTCATGAGAATATTACAATCCATAATGAATTTGTACACATGGCTTCCAATCTGAATTACACTACAGATCCATGTGGAAATATATCAAATAGTTTTTCATGGCCATGAATAGGAAATACAAAGTGCCATAGGCTGTCATAGTCACGAACAAGGCACAGTGGAATCTAGTCTCAAAATCAATATGAAGATATCTGTATACAATGGATTACAATCTAATCTCCCATGATCACTGAAGCCATATAGGTATTGGTCAAATGAAAGACAACAACATATTATGAATGTTTCTACTGTAAGCTAAAGGTCTTCTACACTATCCGTTGAAGGTGAAAATCTACATCATGTGAATAGAGGAGTTGAGGTCGAACACAATGAGACTTCATTTGATTACCGATCATTAAGGTATATCATTAACAAACATGAGACAACCTACCGATAATGAAAGTAGGTATCAAGACATCGAGTACATTCTACAAGTGTGAATAATGTTGATGTTTGGACAACATCGAGTAGACATTCTCTTAGAATAATAATTAATAATATAATTATTGATTATTAAATATCATATATAATAAGCAAATGATAATAATAAATAGTTATTGATTATTCAAGGGACATATCCTTTCATGGATGGTCACCATATGTTCCCTATATATGGAACACTTATCATTGTAATAATATATCGACCATATCTCATATGAAGAAAAACCAACAACATGGTATCAGAGCCAGACTGAGCTTGAATCCCTCACAGGAGGGCCCAAGTAAATGAAAGGGAAATGGAATCCTAACTTAGCTTAGGTGCTACTAGAGCTAAAATATAACCATTATTGTAAACACCATTAACTATACATCACCAATGGTAAAAGTGTAGTTTCCATTCAGACTATTACAACAAGATCTAAGTTTAACTCGGATCTAAGCATATATATGTATGGATATATAGTTCATTTGGCATCTAACCATTCAGTGGAAATAAAATTCAACTCAATGGAGTTTTTTGTTCTAAGAGAATCAACGATCCGACTGATGCTAGGACGATAACAGCCCTTTGGATGAATATGGGCGCAACAAAAAAAGGTTTGGAGGGATATCGACCTCGTAATCTGGTGGATAATGGAATCTTCGAATACTACCATTACAATTCAAGCATTTCTATTTCTCTTGGCCTTGAATACATGTCTTCTCCTTCCTACGAAATCCTCGGATGGTTTGTAGAGGAGGGAAGTGTTAAGTGGGGTAAAGGATGATGGAAACCATTTCTCTATGGTTCTCTCTGTGCAATATCCCTGAACGACTTGATTTTCGGAACTATCAAAACCACCGTGAATACCATTGCAAGTGTTAGCATTTATATTGTTTTAATAGATGCAGGAGCACACCCAATTCCAAGGATCCCCACAAATTTTATAAAGATCCTTTTGTTTATCTGTCGATGGTGCTCATGCAGACATCTTAGGCACCTACAGATCACACAGTCCACCAAATGCATGTCAGCCATTTCTTTTCATGGAATATAGTCGAGATTACACCCAATATTAAGCTTGTTATCGAAAATATCGAGACTCATAAGAACATATGCACTTGCCAGAGAAGGCGGGATGGGATCAGATAATAGGTTTCTTGAAAGATTCATGTACCAAATCTTTGAGATACTAGAGAAAGATTCTGGAATCGTACCTTGGAAAAAATTGTAGTTTAATGATAAACTATTGAGGGAGCTTAAATTTATGAGCACTGAAGGAATTAGACCCGTTAGCTTGTTTCTTTCCTCATAAAGCTCTAAGACATTGGGAAGATTTCCCAGTGGAGGCGGTATGGTGCATGTTAACGCGTTGCTTGATAGGTCAAGAAATGTTATATTTCTTAACAAGCCTAAGAATGTCGGGACGAGACCAAAAATAACATTATCATTCAAATCCAAGAAAAGCAAAGATATTGAGATTCCGTATCAATGCCAGAATGGTGCCAGTTAGGTGATTTTTAGCCAGATTGAGTTGTATTTGGTGCTAGAGTTTTCCCTTGGAATCAGGAGATGGTTTCCATTGAGGGAAATCATCTCGAGTAATAATAATTCAAAGATAATTTTCTGATAGACAGAGGAATCTGGTCGAAGAGATTATTGTTCTCAAGATAAAGCTACTTGAGATGAAAGATGTTTCCGATGGTGGCCGGAATTGTTCCCTTGATCTCCTAGAATCCATTGATTACAAGGACTTGGAGGAAAGAGAGGTTTCCCAAGGATGGAGACATGGTTCCGCGCATGTACATGGTGTCATTTCTCGATTCATGGTTCCCTCAAATATTTAGATGAATGAACCAAGACATTGGTTTCATGAGGAAACCCTGATATGTCTTCTGAGACATTGGTTTCATGAGGGAACCTTGATATATCAAATATGGTCCAAGATGACATTCCTTTTCAGAGGGAGACGATTTAGTCTATTGATCAAATTTGATCTCATTGATCCTGTATCTCCAATTAATGTTCCCATAGATATTGCAATATGTCAGAAGAAACCTGCATGGGCTAGTTAGACTCTGCAGGAGGAAGAAGGACATGCAACTCATTGTGGTACCTTTCGAGAGACCAAGAGATGTCAGATATTTTTTCTATGCCACAGCTATGAGACACACCATTGATTCTAAGCATTCCTTTTTATGAGGAGAAAACTAATCATCAAGTATGGAGAGATGTCATGATGGAGGAGTATCAGTCCATCATGAAGAATGATGTGTGGGATATTGTTCCGAGACCTGAGGGAAATTCTATAGTGACTTCCAAATGGATCTATAAGATCAAACACATAGTTGACGGGAGCATCGAGAGGCACACAATGAGATTTGTTGCTAGAGGATTCTCTCAGGTGGAGGGAATAGATTATGAGGAGACATTTTCTCCTGTTGCTCGATACACTTCTATCCAGATGATTATTTCCCCTGCAACATCTATAGGTTGGAGAGTACATCAGATGGATGTAAAGACAACCTTTCTCAATGGAGAGATTGAGGAAGAAGTATACATCGATAAACCATATCATTTCTTGCTACATGAGAAGGAGTCTCATGTGTGCAGGTTGAAGAAGGCCTTGTATGGACTCAAGCAACCACCTTGAGCTTGGTATGCGAGGATTGATGGACACTTGATGATTTTTGGGCTTCAACAAAAGTGTTGTCTATCCCAGCCTGTACTACAATATTGTTAATGGTGAGTCCCTAATTTTGGTCCTCTACGTTGATGATTTATTCCTCATTGATACAAAGAGCCTTATTGTTGAATGCAAGTATGCATTGGCTTCTAAGTTTGAGATGAAGGAACTTGGTATGATGCACTAATTCTTGGGACTAGAGGCATGGAAAAGAATTGATAAGATATTCTTGATTTAGGGGAAGTACACAGTTGAGATATTGAATAAGTTTGGGATACTGAACTTGAAGCCCGTGGCTACACCAATGGTGATGAATCTAAAGAAACTAAGCGTGTATTCTTCCGATTCTGACGAAATTGATCTTACTCTTTACAGACAACGGATTGGATAATTGATGTATTTGGTTAACACCAGACCAAACATTTTCTATGCAGTGAGTGTACTTATCCAGTTTATAAGTCAGCTGAGATAGACACACTAGATTGTTGTGAAGCATGTGTTGAAATACTTGCGAGGCACAGTTGGACATGGTTTGAGATATACTTCCAGTATTGATATGATATGGCAGGAATATATTGACTTTGATTGGGCAGGGAGCACAGTGGACAGAAATATCACCTTCGGGTGTTTCTTCACTTTGGGATGTTCCATGGTTTCCTGGTGTAGCAGGAAATGAAATTATCTGGCTTTGAGCACAACAAAAACATAGTACATTGCTTTAAGTATAAAAGTTCATGAAGCAGTGTGGTTTCACAAGCTCCTTATAGATTTATCCAAACATGTGTTGGATTCCACCATTATTCATTATGGTAACCAAAGTTGTGTGAAGATATTTGATAATCCAATGTTTCATGACAAATCGAACCACATTGATATTAAGTACCATTACATATGAGACATGGTGCAGAGAAAGGAAATATTGGTGCATTACCTTCCTACAGATGAGCAGGTTGCTGATGTTCTTACCAAACCAGGACAAAGTTCAAGTACTTTTGTGACATACTTGGCGTGGCAGAGAATGCCTCCCTCGTTGAGAGGGAGTGTTGATGTTTGCAGCTTCCTGAGACATTCTCCAGATCGTACTCTTCTGTGACCAAGTTGAGTTGATCTATTATGACACTTATCCGAGAAGGGATAAGTGTGTTTGGGATTATAGCCCAATGTACCATGTGGAGAGCACATGAGGACATGTCAAGGGAGTTGACCCTTGACGTCATACACTATGGGAGTTGACCCTAGTGTTTCTAGAGGGTGTAGCCTCTAGA
>ML795984.1:150732-189739 GCA_009831015.1 Picea engelmannii
TCCAGATCATACTCCTCTGTGAATTGAGTTGAGTTGATATGTGAGGAAACTTATTTGAGAAGGGATAAGTGAATTTGGGCTTATAGCCCATCGTCCCATGTGGAGAGAACATGAGGACATGTCAAGGGAGTTGACCCTTGACGTCTCAAACTATGGGGAGTTGACCCTAAGTGTTCATAGAGGGAGTAGCCTCTAGAAGTCCACATGGGAGTGCCATGTGTGACAAATATTTTTCTACTATGGTGGTTGTGTACCACTGGTGGAGACTGCGTGTCTCTAGATAGTAGTTTTGTACTACTATGGAAAAATACCTCCCTAGCTGAGAGGGAGTGTTGATGTTTCAACATCGAGCATAACTTCTCCTAGGTTGGGCTGCAAACCAAGGGAGATAGGACACATTTATCATAAAGGTGCACTTGTGTAAATGGGCCCAAACATAGTGCTTCCTTGATCATGACAAGGAATAATATGGAATCGAGGTGCTTGAAGTGATTTCCATGTGTTAGTTAGCATAAGGACGACATTCAATCATAGGTGTGTACCTGTGGTGAAAGATCTTGGTGTGGTATTTGTCCTAGTCATGGTAATTTGACAAGGAATGATAAAGACTCAAGATGCGATATGATATTACATGCAGACCCAAAGTGAGCCTAATCTTAGAGAGAGTTAATTGGATTAGAGGGAGAGCTGCAGAAGGAGTTTCTCCTCGGTTCAGGTGGGAGAGAGATGTCTCCCAAGACTAGCAGACAAGTTTCATGAGTCTAGGGTGAAGTTTGTATACTTCAAAGACAAGCTTGGCATGTTGTAGAATGTCTCCCTCATTGAGAGAGAGTGTTGATGTTTGGAAAAAATCGAGAAGAAATTCTATTAGAATAATAATTAATAATATAATTATTGATTATTAAATATCATATATAATAAGTAAATGATAATAATAAATAGTTTTGATTATTCAAGGGACGCATCCTTTCATGGATGGTCACCATATGTTCCCTATATATGGAACACTTGTCATTGTAATAATATATTGATCATATCTCATATGAAGAAAAACCAACAACAAATAAGGGTGTTGAGGTCGAAAAATTGAAGAATCCATCGACCAGGAGACATTGATGTATTCCCAACTGTTGATGGAGAGAGAACTTGCCACTAATGACTGCAAGCCTCTAGGTACTCATAAGACTCTAGGTCTCATTTCCATAATAGATGAGTTGAATTCGATGGAAGGAGACCCGCTGAAAAGAGAGCATTAGGGCATCTCTCATCATTCAGCATGGGGTACACAAAAATATCTTAATGATTAGAAGGATCTCATATGAATAGGATGTTCATGAACCAATGACCCTGTGCTTCTCTCATATGCACCTTATGCAAGTAGTGCACAAAATATACCCTCTGAATAGAAGCCAATAAGAAATATTGTTGAAAAAGGCAAGGAAACCACCAATAAGTATAATTGAATCCAAGACACTGCACGAATCCCAATGTGTGAATAGATTTCCTGCCGTCGAACACAAGGGAAACTCCCCAGTCAACAACCAATGAAGAGATGTCAACTATTGGGTTCAAGGTTACCTACCCATAATGAAAGTAGGACCAGGGTGCCTGATAGGAATAAAACTTCACGTGACTCTGAGATATACTGAGGGTATGGTCGACATGCAAAGTTAAGAGTCTGGAGAAATGGGTGACACACGATTATAGACTTCCTTTGAACAACAGCATGAGACATATGGATAATTTAGGCAACATAGACTTGATGATAACACTTTGTGATGCACGAGGCATCAACAAACTCTCTATAGGGACTGGAAGAATAACCAGTCGGAGGAGTACACTCTAATTAACGAGATCATCTCCCTAAGGTCGTGCTAAGTCCAAACTTTGGATGACAATGGACTCAAAATTTTGTGCTCTGTTAAAAGGCGACACAACTGTAGCCGATATGAGATAATATTCTTTTCTCGCCCATCTTTTTTTGTTTTTTCATAGGAAAATAAATGCTATGATCTAGGAGAGGAAATGGGTGTCATGAGTAAGAAACTAGCTCCAAATAGTGGAACATACCTATGCTCAATGCAAGGAAGTGCATGCAGGACATGGACACTTGGGGGGATGTTTCCTCTTAGGGTATAGGGTGTCAAGATGCAAAGGATATATAAAAGGCTTTGCTTGGCTAGTGATGCAAATTGTTGAGGTAAGAGGCTTATAACGAGAAAGAAGGAACCAACAATAGGCTCAATAATACAAGTAGGATGATGGAATGTGATTACAACTTAACTTCCAGAGAATGTCCTTTTTCGTAGATTTAGTCTCCTAGGCCCAAAAATGTATAAAATAATACCCATGAGAACTCTTCTAGCCAATGGTGACTAGAGTATTCATTTTTTGTAAGTAGTTTACTTGGTCCGAAAAAGGGTTAAACTTACACCAAATATATGTCCTTTCAAATCCATTTAACGAGTGTGAAAGAGACAAGTTCACTTGGAAATATTTTCATTTTTTAGAGAGTCGGAAAAGAGATTAACCAAGACTTGGGGGGAGTCCCATAAGTAATGGTCAGAATGCTTGTAAGTAAGAATATGGGGTTCAAACACAAAGTCATATCAGAACTATAAGGAACTCCCAGTCCTATGGAATAAATTATGCATGGGAACCAAATTTCACAAAGGTTATAACTAGGGCACCCATGTTTGGTAAGCCTCTACCACTTAATAATGACACTTCTAGTAGAAGTAAGAGGGTTTTGTGTCGCTAATAAATGGTTCGTACCTAGGGCATATGGATCACAGTCATAGGATGATGCAAGAATGAAAAATGGATTGACAACCTATCATATATGTTGGTGAAAGAGTATACCTGACGAAGGCATGAACGTGGATTATGACACTGGAAACCGCAAAAAATCTTGGAAAAAACCACCAAAAACCAATTCTTTCCACTACACTATTAGTCCATTAGGTAAAAAATTAGCACAAACTATATGAAGTGGGTAAAAAAATTCTACTAATAGTAAAAATAGACCATTTTACCATACCATTTGAGTTTTTTCACCCACATAGTGCATTTTAGGCCATTTTCCCCACGATCTTCAAGTGTCGATTGCGGGAGCTAAGATCAATGGAATCAACAACCGTCTAAACCAAGTAAGTGCACATCCCCTCTATTTCAATTTCAATGGTTTAAATTTCAATTTTAGGCCCCATTTTTTTAGTATTAGAGGGCATAATATGGAAATTAGGGCGTACGCAGGTGATAGTTCACTGGGTCACGTATACGACCCCATATACGCGGGAAAAGAAAAACCTGCTCGTGTATATGCAACCCTATATGCGATTGTTACCAAGTTAGCCCATGTACAAGTTTGTGAACACATTTTTGAAAGGTTTTAACTCAAAAAATGGCTTTTCCTTTGCATGATGGTGATTGAATGGAGGGAGAGAGAGCATGAAGAGATAGATGCAGCAGTGGGAAGGGATGCAAGGGCCCAAAAATCTTTAAAAATATGCAGCCTTTATAAATTTTGGGCTCTCAAGGGAATGAGGGCTCAAGTGAGGCTACTCCAGTTGCTAGTAAACTATTGGGATCTGAAGACAGAGTCCTTCAACCTCGATGGGAAACCATTGAGGATTGAAGTGGATGATATATATTTTATCACGGGATTGTCTCGCGGGGGTGAGGTAGTGAATCTCAAGGCCCAAGGGGATAGGGGTGGTATGACTATGGAGGAGTACATTGCCACCCACTGTGTTGTAGGAATAGATAAAGTATGGAGACAACTCCCAATCGGGGCGATCGAGAACCTGAGTTTAAATATCGCCGCACTTGTACTTACACAGATTTCAAGGTCAGCCTTGTTGCACTAGGAATCAAGGACACTCATGTTTTATGCGATGGAGTGTTTAAGACCCGTTGTTTATGACTATTGTACCTCACTGCTGGATAACATGAAGAGCCAGTTGACGGATTGCAAACAAGGGAAAAAGAGAAATTTTGGATTTGCATCCATCCTTTGTAGTTTTTTCTTTGAGCGTGTTCAAGGATTGAGCCCTATAGTAGAGATCACTCCACATGGACAATGTGATCCAGCCATGTCACGGTGGACCAATGTGATGAGGATGCTAGGAGGTGGTAGGGTGCCAACCCCCTACAATGATGAGTTCTTTTTCTGGTGGCTCCGACAGGTCATAGCCATTGACGACTATCCTTATGGAGGGATCGACTATACAGGGGATTCAGACATGCCTTTTCCACCAGGTTCTGCCTACAATGATATTGGTAAGAAATGTTTTATATATTTCATTTTTTTGTGTTTTTCAATAAAAATAAAAAACACAAATATTTTTGTATGATATCAAGTATTAACAATTACTTTGTTATGCAGACGTAGGTATGTAATGGCAAGAGGTATTCCCATGAAATCAACGGAGGAGCCGAGGAGATGAGCATGCGGGAGGAGATGCAGACATAGTGTTGCAGAATGTGCAGGGGAACCTGTCTCAATTGACGCACATGATTCCTATGGTTCAAGTGGAGGATCTTCTAGAGGATATGCAACGATAGGTGGTGGGTGTAACCCGTGCATGGGTGCGACTCTTCCGACATATCACAAACACCGTAGTGTGCTATCATGATATGAATCTAGTGCCACAGACATAGATAACATGGTCATATTATACATCGTCCATATATGTATTTTGAGGGTGTGAGCCCTATTTTGTACTATGACACCATATTTTTTAAAAGGATGAAATATAAAAAATAAATTGGTCTTCAACTTTACTTATATATGTTACAATGTGTACATGCATGAATGTGCTTTCTTTTCTTACTTATGTGAGAAATTCCAATCTAAAATATAATTAGCATATGCATCAAATACATGATTAGAACTTCTAGGTATGTGATTATAAGTAAGAAAATTGAAGTATCATTCCAACAGTCGTACTCGTAGGAATCATAGGATTAGAGTAGGGCCTCGCACACGATAAGTGTCATTTAAATGACATAATATTAACTGGGAATCCAGGAGAACCTCTAAAGACTAAACACTATGTGAGATGGCGTCACATAATATCTCTATAACGGTGCTATACTCAACCACATTATTCGTTGATGGCTCCAGACAAACGCTGCCTGAAGACACTAGTTGGCCCTCGGGTAACTGACCCATGCAACAAAATCCATGTTCTATGTATGACGACTAGCACCGTCCGCGAACCCTAAGTAAATTGAAGACTTCATCAACATCTTCCAACCAAGGGAAAAATTAATAAGCAAGTCGATGACATAAAGGAAAATATGTATATACACTAAGATACACTAGTATACAAAAGGTCACGCCCAAGATTTGAAGGCTTAAGGGTAATACCTTTTAAGGTAGAGCCCATTTCTCGGCTCATCCAACTTATTCCCATCATAATATTCTCTAATACACATCACACGATATAAGGACCATGCCACATGGGGTTGAACTTGCTTGCCCCCAATGGTTCTTTGGCTTGGTCATATAGGAGAGCCATGTCACCCTCAACGTACTATCAAGGACAGACAGACCTATCATACTGAACCTTAACACGTCATTTATTCGCTTCGATAGCGGTTGAGGCATCTCGACGCTACTCATCGAGACACTCTATATGTATGAGGCATTCTTTAAGATCAAATATGTCAGGTAGGAGCTCAATTTCCATCTTGAGGGAAGGTATTTCACATTCAATCAGAAGAATCGACTCCACGCCATGTACTAACTGAAAAGGAGAAAAATGGTGGAAGTCTTCACTGAGTTTTGAATACCCAAAGTGCAGGGTAAAGCATTAGATGCCAGTGAAATTTACTTTGGCTGACATTTTTTTGCAAGATGGTCTCGAGAGATTTATTCACCGCCTCTACTTGTCCATTTTACTGGGGATAATAAGGGAACGAATGACCGTTCTTAAACCCAAGTTTTGATGCTAACTCTTTCATCATTTCATTCTGAAAGTGACTGCCATGATCAATGAAAATATCTCTTGGGATTCTAAACTGGGCTATAATTTGGTTGAATACAAATAATGTTGCAGTCTTACCATCGAATTTAATGGTAGGCATGGTCTCTACCCATTTAGTGAATTAATCCATGATCACAATGATATGTTGATGCCCCCCAGCTGAAGCTAGTTTATAGTCCATAAAATATACCCCCCACTTGGTGAAGGGACCGATGGTGATGAATTGGTGAAGAGGGGATGGGTGCGAGTGCATTTTCCAAGTGAACACCTGGAAAGGGTGACATTTCTTGACCGCTTCAACACAATATTTAAAAATTGACAGCCAAAAATAATTGGCTCGCAAATTTTTTTGGGTTGTCGCAAGCCCGGATAAATGACCACCACAAGCCCTACTGTGACAATAATTGAGAACAGACTCAACTTCCTCTTGAGTCAAGCAACGACGTAAAATATTATCTACTCCTCAATGATACAAAGTGTCACCGACGATAAGGTAGTTTTTATCCTGATGATGTATATGTCGTCAATCGTCTCTCGATAGATGTTTGGATAGCTTTAAGGTTTGAAGATAAATTAGAATGTCTCCATACCAAGGGTTCGAAGATGAGATAAGGAAGATATGTTCATCCACGAATGAATCGTCATGAAAAATATCCTCATCTAGTCGAGGGAAGTTTGATATCAACTCAGAAAAAACTAGTGATTTCTTAGACTTCGCCGAAGCGAAATCGAGATTAAATTCTTGCAAAATAACAATCCACTTATTGTATTTCCCCCCTATAATATGTCTAGTGAGGACGTATTGAAATGGATTGATATCTGCAACTACGATAGTTTTTCAAGGTAATATATAATGTCGTAATATTTGAACTCTATGTACAATGACCAAGGCTAGTTTCTCTACATGAAAGTATTTAAGTTCAAGACCGACTAGGTTTCGACTGAGATAGTAGACAATGTTCCCATGGAGTTCATCGTCCTCCTGAACCAGAGCCATACCAAACTTCTGTTTGGACGCAACGATATAAATAAAATAGTCTCTACTATAGTATGGAGGCTTCAACAGAGGTGTCGATACCAAAGCTTTCTTAAGAGTATCAAAATATTCCTGGGCTCGCTCATACCATATAAATGGAGTATCCTTCTTCAAAATACACATGAAACCCTTAATTAAATTGGCATAGTTCACCTTGAAACGATGCAGGAAATTATCCTTCCCCTGTAAAGCTTGAAGTTGTCAAATGTTGCACAGGGGAGACAATATAAGTATTTCCTCAAGCTTCATAAGATATACCATGATCCCATGCTCAGATACTAAGAATCCTAAAAGACAACCAGAACTAACACAGAAGATGAAATTGTGAGGGTTCAACTGAATGCGATAGTAACAACATATCTCAAATACTAATCGAAGGTGAGTGTAGTGATCTACTATCTTGCAAGAGTCAGCGGAAAGATCATCTAGGTAAGCTTCGACAATATGCTTGAGATCATGAAAATCAAAGGTCATGGTGTGTTGGAAGGTTGCTCCGATGTTTTTAAGGCCGGAAGGAATTTTGCGGTATGAAAAAGTACCCCAAGGACAAATAAACGTCGTCTCATCTTGATCCTCGGGTTTGATTTGAATTTGATTATACCCTAAAAATTCATCCATAAAAGAAAATATTTCGCTTTTTGCGCACTCATCAAGAAATTGGTCAATAAAAGGAGTCTAGAAGTTGTCTTTAGGACAAGACTTGTTCATGTCTCAAAAATCCATACATACGTGGATGGTTACTTATTTTTTATTCACGGGAACGGGGTTGGACACCCATTCAGTCAAGGGAACCAGGTAGATGAAACCAACATTAAGTAGCTTCTCTACCTCTTCCTTAATAACAGGGGTCTTCCTAGGATTAAAAACTTTAAGACGTTGTCGAATAGGTCTAGAATACAAATAGGTCTTAATATCATGTTCTATAATGCTAGGGTTGATCCCTGGAATATCTTCGTACGACCAAGCGAATACATCACAAAATTCTTTGAAGAGATCAATGTAGATCTGAATTTCTTTAGGCGAACAATATGCACTGATATATACGTCCTCATTTTTTCCAAGAATTCAAGAGATGTCGATCGTGATGGTAGGAAACATATTCACCATGTTTCCTTCGACATAAATACCATGCGTATCTAATGGAACCATAGCGTGACCGACCATCTCACTCAAGGTATATCTAAAGTCATCTTGTTTGATCCTAACAAGATTTCAGAGGAAATAAGAGCGATGAAGCATATCGTCCCAAGGCCTATCAGGACCATGCATGACCTCTAAGATGTATTCATCTGAGGGTAAAGTATCATTGAGGAAATCATGTGAACAATAATATTGGATGACCCATATGGTCTCTTGAACATGATCCTCCTTGTTTGTCTGCAAGGAGAAAGGATCTGGGTCAGGAATAGCGTCAAGAATAGACTGATACACAATTTCTTCCGCTGATAGTGGAATTGTCATCCCAATGTGTGACTGACCTTTGTACGACATAGTCAGGGAAGGTAGGGTCTATTAGCACCATGATTTTCATAGCTAAGGTTATAGGTTTGTCAACAATTTGCAAAGTCATGCATGTTAGCATCCATATTGTTTCTATGAGTGGCAACATCTAACATTTCCAAGGGTCAATTTCAAAAGGAAGCTTATCATTTATTTGTCCCATTTCCATTTGCAACTGTGCATTGCAAAATTTTCTATGCGCTGCATAGAGCACTTCACTGCACAAAGGATTCTGTCATGCAGTGGATTTCGTCGCGTAGTGGGCTGTCGCGCATAGGATGTTTCACACAGTGGATTTCACCACGCAAAGGATTTTGTCGTGCAGTGGATTTTGTCGTGGAGTGGATTTCATCACTTAGTGGGATGTCACGCATGGGATGTTGTTGAGCAAAGGATGTTGTCATGCAGAGGATGTCATCCTGCAGTGGATTTCATCGCGCAGTGGATTTTCCTGCGCGCAGGCTACAGGTCGCATTGCGAAAATTACTGGTTTAGTGGTCAACTTCAAGATCAATTTATGACCAACTGGAGAGGAATTTTGAAAATCCCAGAGAGGTTTTTGTCTAGGACAAACTAGATAATAAAAACCTCTCTCATATTTGAATTCTGTGTCACGGATTTGGAGATTCGAAGGAATCTTTGAGCCCTCTTTTTCAGTTTTCATGATTTTCTGTCCGATACATGTTTTTGAGACACATATTCTAGCCATCTGGAGATGAATTTCAAGAAACCGAGAGAGGGGTTTATTTATATTGATATTAAATACAAAAACCTATCTCCGTTTTGTAAAATAGTTTTTGATTAGTGATATATGATGTCATATTTAACTCCTATTTTCCTAGTTTGCTGCGAAATCCGCTGCGTTTTTGCTGTAGGTTACTGTTGCGTAGCAGACTGGCTGTGCAAGGGTGACAGAGTGTCCATAAATTCACATGATGAATAATCAAAAGAATATGGCCGAATTTTGATAATGATCAATTACTGTAAAGAATATTTCGGTTACGATTATGATTTGGCAAAGTTGGGTTTTCTATTTTTAGTGAATCCGTTGAAGTTATTGTTCTCTTTCAAAGAAAACAGATCCATGATTCTAGGAGGGAGTAGTTCGAACATAGCATCCAAGGGTGACATTAGCTTTCTATATACGGGGATCATTTTCATGTAAACAGGGTTGGTTGGCAAAATTGGTAAACGATAACTATTGTATGTAATTTGAGTTTTTGACAGAATTTTAATGCAAAGGTCCTGCAACTTGATGAAATGATTTTAATTGTAGCAGTTGGATGTATTGTGCCTCTTTCTTTGCGTATGTGCTTCCTGTCATCTTTATTTATATATATTTTCTATCTATTTCAGAACAAATTTTCGAACCTGTGGATTCGCTACACAATGCCCCTTGTTCGCACCACTTAGACAAAACGTTTTCTTCTAAAAGCTAACTCTGAATTCTCCCGCAGCGGTGCTTCGAGTTACTTCCTATTTTTTCTCCCCCGTCACACACTACGATTTTACATTGAAGATTATTTCTCACTTAGCCTTATCCTCTCAATTCCAGTCACTGAGTTATTTGTCTTTGTCAATTCCTCGAATCGACTCCATAGCCCATCTCTTACTTTCTTGCACCAATATAACCAGAACCCATTATATCAAAGGTGTTAAATCTAGCCATTGCTTTAAAGCTATATCTTGTGCAGAGACATAGTCTCTCTCGAGAGTCCTCTCTAGGTTCAAAAATCTAGTTTCGGGCCTCAAAGTTGGTTGAAAAATTTACCTTCGTTGTTTGTTTATCAGCAGAACAAATTTACGGAGTGCTAACATTTTGGCGCTGTTGCCAGGGACGAAATTGAAAATTTTTCCTGGGAAAGAACGACATGGTTGAGTTCTGAGGTCTGAGAGCAGCAGACACTTAGACACATATTGGCTGTATTTCTGCTCTGGCGACTCCACACATCAGAAAATCAGTTGAAGGTGATTCCACTGGAAGAATAATCCAGAGCTAAAGTTTTCATGGCGACGCCAATCAAGCTTCAACTGCGATTCAAAGACTCCATTGGAAAATCAGACCTATTGACATAGATATGGAAGGGAAGTATGGAAAGATCAGGTACTCGAGCTTAAGTCTAGTTCAATAAGTACTTTTCTGTTTGATCAATATCTTCTTGTCATTTCCTGAGTTTTTCAAAAGAATATTTCTTCACTTACTGCATTCAAATGAAGCCCATATATCTACCCTTGTATATCCTCCATGGAAAACTATAGGTATACCTCCTTCTTCTTGTATAACCGATATTCACCAAGATCCTTCCTCTAAGCCATATGATGTTCATGATCATTCTTGTGTGCTTAATGAAACCAAAGATGAGCTTGTACCTTCTGTTCTTAACTCTGCACCCTCGATGATTCAAGAAAGATACAGTCCTCTTAAATTTCCTTCCATCCTTCATGAATTTCCTATGAAACATTATAAGTACCTTCCCAGGTTCGATGGAGAGCTTGATCGACAGTCAGTTGAAAAACATATTCAGGTCTTTGAGCATTTCATAGACCTTTTTGAGATTGAACATGATGATGTGTCTATGAGGGCCTTTTCTCAGTCTTTACAAGGAGACGCCAAAGCATGGTTCAGACATTTGCAACCTCATTCGATTAGCTCATGGGATGAACTGAGGGAAGCTTTCCATAGATTTTTGGGTGAGAGAAAGTCATGGGATATACTCCTTTCATAGTTTTATGCCATGAGAAGAATGAAAGATGAAACCATCTCAAATTTCAGTAGGAGGTTTGCTAGTCTTTATTATAAACTGCCTAAAGAAGTCCAGCCTCCTGAAGTTGCTGCCATGCTCCATTATGTAACAACCTTTCAATCAAAATTTTATTTTCATTTGATGGAGAGGAAGTCTATGTATTTGCAACAGATGTTCAATAATGCTTAGGAAGTTGAAGACAATATTCAAGCATGTAAATGTTTTCGAAATGAGGAGTTGGATGCTAAAGAACATGACAATGAATATGAAAAAAGAACGGTTGATTTGAATATTGAGAAGAGGGTTAATAATATAATATGTTCTCTTTAAGCTTTAAATGTTGATGATTTTGCAAAGGATTATATTCCACTTATTGAAAAAGAAGGTGCTAATTTAGCTTTTGATCCATCTCATGATAAGCATGGGGTTGATTGTTTTATGTATTCATTTGTAGATAGTCAAGAAAATGAATTTGCAAATCAAATTGTTGAAGAGCAGGTTGATGTCCCAAGCTTTTTTTTGTTAGATGACATTGTAGATGTTTTTGATTTGCCTTTATATGATGAATATGATGATGGTTATGATGTTGAATTCCTAGAACAACCATTTGCACGTTCTCTATAAGAAAATATTCCTTTTCAACAGTGTAATGAGAGAAATCAGCCTACATATCACAACTACAAAGAAGAATATGAAGAAAGTTTCGAATCAGCCGAAGAAAATTATTTTTTATGCTTTGCTTCATTTAAATTGTTGAAAGAAAATTTAAGATCATCACTGGGGCAGAGGAATGTGTGTTGATGCAAAATCACACTGATTCATGGGAAACAATTGACAAGAAATTGCAACAATCTTCTGATGTGTTTAATGACCATGCTTCTTGTTATATGGAAGGTTTTATCAGTTCAAAATTGCATCCATTGGTCGAGGATGAATTTGAAAATGAGTGTGTTCAGAAATCCAAAGAAATTGAAAAATGTGCATATGACAGTAGTGAAGAAAATGAAGAAGGTTTTGAATCATGTGAAAGAACCTTGCCATTGTGTTTTGCTTCTTTCAAATTGATAAAGAAAAATGTTTATAATGTTTCAAATAAGAAATCCTCCAGGCATGATGTTGAATATGAAGAAGGACGTGGACTTGCAAATGAAAACTATCTTCCATTATGTTTTTCTTCCTTTGAATTGTTGAAAATAAATCATGAGATAACAGATGAAGCAGAGAAGTCTGATTGCATTTACAATGAAACTATTTTACATGAGAAAATTGTTATCAGTGAGGAAGACCAACAACCTTCTCATGCATTTAATGACCGTGTTGTTGATTACATGGAAGGTTATTTTAGTTCATATTTGCAGCTTGTGCTCAACTACCAGCTTGTGCTTATCCAAGTAGGCGAGGATGATGTGAGCAAGATCGTGAAAAATGTAAGTCATAGCCCGTTGGAATGTCACACCTACATTCTTGAGTCCAAAAGGAATGCAACGATAGGAAAAAGTACCCCAAGGGGTAGTGAATGTGGTTTTGTATTGGTCTACTGGATGAATCTGAATTTGATTATAACCAGAGAATCCATCCATGAAGGATAGGGCCTCATGGTCAGTGCAATCATCGATAATTTGGTCGATGAAAGGTGTAGGAAAGTTGTCTTTGGGACAAGCGTGACTGAGATCATGAAAGTAAGTGCAGACGTGAATAATGCCCTATTTTTTGTTGACAGGGATGGGGTTGGAGACCCATGACATATATGCGATGGGGTATATGAACCTTGCGGTGCGTAATTTGTCAATTTCGGCTTTGATGGCCATTGCTTTGGATGGGTGCAGTGGGCGTTTCTTTTGACGTACAGGTGTAATATCAGGTCATGCGTCTATATGGTGTTTGACAATAGAAGGATCGAGGCCGGGAATCTCTTTGTATGAACAAGAAAAAATGTCCCGGTATTCTTGGAAGAGAGCTTTGTAAGTTGAAATTTCTTCAGGGGAGCATGCAACGCCAATGGTGATTTCTTCTACGATTCCAAGTTTGGTGGAAATATCAATTTTGACAGTAGGGGGAATGTTGGCCACGTTTCCTTCTTCAAAAGCGTCGAGGGTAGGGATAGGCTTGTTGAACCAGTTTATATGCTTGGATGGGATAACATATTTAGTTTCGATTGCGTATATGGCGTCTTGGTTAGGAGGCTCCAAGGCTTCCTGTGAGAGAAAGAGCGCTATGTGATGGAGTGCATTCCATGGGCAATCGGGGGTAGTTAATTCCTCGAGGATGTCTTCGTCACAGTGGAATTGACGAGAATATAGGGGATCTAAGGGAGTAACATTGGTGACTGTCACCATGTGATGGTCTTTTGGCGGTGAAGATGTAGAAGGGGTGATGCAAGGAGGTTACGACGGTTCGCTCGACATGAACCAAATATCGAGATACTGTGCGTTAAAAATTGTGGTCGGCCGTAAGATTTCCGTCGAGAAATGAACCAAAGAATTGAGGGGATTTGGGGGTAAATCCTCATATAGGTTGTCCATAAACCATGGAGGAGTGGGAAGTGCCTCAGGATCAGGAGAGAGAATATGAATAATATCTGGAGAGGGAGTAGGGGGAATCACTTGTATCACAGGAAGTGAGGGGTTGGGAGGATTTCGAATAAGGGCCATTTGGAGACACCTGTATTCAATGATCGTAGGACACTGGTATGTGAAATGATCAAGTGATTCAAAAAGAGAACAAGGGAATCTCATCTGTTCATTGACTAAGGTTGTGACATAATGGATGTCAGTGAATCGAGTGCTGGATGACACAGATGGAGGGGGGTTCTTGCTAAAATCTTTGGCATACTACTGTTAGCGTCTGTCAAAAATTAGGTAGTGCAGGGCAATGGTGGGTGTAATGGACCTACTCGGAACAGATGGCACATGCGAATTTGGTTCGCAACCCTTTACTACCTGTAGTAGGGGATGCGGTGGAAGTACTAGGTGTGCTTGATGAAGCAGTGAGTGGTGTGGTTGCTCGAGGGAGTTGGATTAAATTGCGTAGTTCGGGGAGAGAGGGACATTTATTGGTGGGGTGTCCTTATTTCTCGCATAGTGCTCAAGGAGGTTGAACTCGGGGGGGAGTGGATCGATGGGCTCTTTCTTCCTCCATCTACCCCCAACTGTGGTGGCGATGTTGGCCAGTGGGGGGGAGGGTGGTGTCGTTGAAGTTAGGACTGTGATCTACATTGGGATTCCCTCAATTTGGGGAGGGAGGGATGGTTGAGGAACCATCTCAGGTGGGTGTAGATACCAAACCGGAATAACAACCACCATGTTGGGAAGGGTAAGTGTTGCGACTACCTGAAAAGATTGTACGCCTGGTGGGGGGTAGAAGAAGGGGATTTGCGTGATGGTTTGGGGGATTGTCTCCCAAACTAGGATGTGACCCTGGGGGAGAGTGAAACCAGGAAAAAGTGGTGTCAAAGGGTTCTCAGGGGGTTCCTGAGGTAGGGTTTCCATGACTAGTGGGACGTCAAGGAGTGAAGAAGCCTCGGGGGGAGGAATGGTATCTCCAATTTCCGTTCCATTAGAAGATATGGCACATACTTGTGCTAAGGTATGTATGAGCGGTGATGCTCCATGGTATGTCCCTATCAAGGATGGGTCTTTGAAAGTTCTAGGGCCCATCTCGATGAGTGGGCATGTGTCGGGATTAGTGTTGACAAGAGGTAGGATGTTATCGATGTTGGAGGAAGGGTTGGGCTCGTAATGTGAAACTTGGTCGATGGTGATGATCTTCCCATTGTCGAGGAACATCATTGTTTGAAACACATAAGAGGATACAACCTTCATAGCATACATGTAACTACGTCCAAACAAGATATTGTAATCGAGCGGGGCGTTGATAAACTCAATGTCAATAAGAATGGTTTTTCCCTCGAGTTCAACAGGGACATTTTGAAAGAGCCCTTCAGGGGAAGATGGTCATCCATCATAAGCTCTTAAAGTGATTGCGGATGGTATTAGCTCAGGGGAGCCAAGTTTCTTCCATACCATTTTGGACATGATGCATGTGGATGCACCTTCATCAATGATGCACTGATGAACTATGATGTTCAGAATTTTGACTGGTATCTAGAAAGCTACCAAAGTAGGGAGATGGGATTCCCCACAATCTAGATCAAAAGTGATGAGTATAGTATCAACAGGGTCGACTGCCCCCAAGGCGGAAAGCAATGATTTCTGTTGAGTGGGAAAGGTTTGCAGGATTTCCAAGATTGACATGGTTGCAGGAGATTGCGCCAAGTCATCGACCAGACTGTAATTGTGTGCCACCCTAGCCTAAGGGTTGTTGACATTCCATCGTAATGGGATGCGAGGAATACGAAGGGGTGTTTTAGTGTTAGGGCATGTAATCATCAAAGGTGGTCCGGTTGTAACTGGAATTGCTGCCGAGGTGGTGGGGGTAGATTCAGGAGGTGCACTATATTGACGATTGCACGTTTGTAGAAGGATATCTTCTTCGCTAGTGAGGAGGATAGTGCGATTTGCTGGATTCCCACGGTTTTGATGCTGTCCCATCTATGGTGGGGTTGGGTGTACTTCTTGCTGAGTATTCATCACCCCTTGATGCAGAATAGGGTTTTGCAACACCACCGAGGGTGGTTGTTGCAAATACTGTTGTGGGGCTTGCTGAGGGGTAGGCGACGTTGGAGGACATGGAACATTCATGGAATCTGTCATCTGTTTGAAGTCAACAATTTGGGGGAAATGGTGAGTATAATGACCATGCTTACAAAAAAGGGCCCAAGGGAAGTTCGTCTGAAGGTTGTTGTTGTTCCTCCCTTGGCGTTTGTTGTTATTGCCCCCTTGGGGGTTCTAGTTTCCCTGATTATGGTTGCCCCCAACGGGTTGGTTCTGTTGGGGGTTATTTCCCCCTGGTCCTGGATTATTGTTGTTTTAGTTTTTTCCTTTATTTTTGGCATTATTCGACTCATGGGATGGATTTTCCGTATTCAGTTATTCAAAATTTTGAAATTGTTGAATGGGAGAGGGCTGAACAAAGTTAACCCCAGCATGTGGTTTTCCTTGTGGAGGAGCAATGGGCTGTGGAGGACCAGGAAATGGAAAATACAGATTATTTTGTGGCAATGATCCATAGGGTACATAGGAAGGCATAGTGATTTCACTAGTGCTCAGGGTGTAAGCTGAGGTAGAGGGGGTACTAGAACTTGGTTGAATTGCATGGCGCATCATGGGTGTCGTCGCGGGTCCACTCATGGATGGAGGCGGTACGATAGATTATGGAGGTTGATAAGGGGGAGGAGGGTAATAAGGGGGTCCTCCATATATGGGTGGATGTTGGGGCGTACCATACATAGGTGGTGGTTGGATGTATGGATTGTGGTGTGTTTTGGTACCAATCAATCCATCTGTTGAGTGAGACATCCTAGGTTTGTCCTGGCTGAATGGTACAAGTCTCGGGGCATAAGGTAGTACTGTATATAAGTATCTTGACTATGAATAAATGAGGTCGTACTGTTGGGCTTTCCTGATGGCTTCCTCTTCCCTTTGGGGAAAGGTAGAGGCCACATCTTTGGCAAGGAGAGGGACGAGTGATTTGAGAAATCAATTGAGGCATTTTTGTTTGGTGGTTTATGATTTGCATAAACCACGTCACCGACGCCATTCGTGAATGTGGTCGGTGATATGTGTGGCCAAGGTTTGTTTAAACTCAGAGAACAGTTATAGACCATTATCATGGCGAATTGGTAGTTGAAAGAAGGTCAAAAATGTTTTGGCCAATGATTCAAAAGTCACATGGGACCTTGATTTTTCATCTACATACCACTTGGCTGATGGGCATGTGAGTGTGTGATGAAATAACTTTAATCGGACTGAGTCATCCATGACGCTATTTGAAGAGCACCATAGGTGGAAGGTCATGACATGGTTGGCATGATCTTCTCTTGCTTTTCCTTCAAACTTGGGAATGTCTGAAGGTAGTTTGGTAGGCATTGCAGGCCATGTGGGGTTGTGCAATATAGGATCGTTTGTGAGCTTGCTCAGATCCAGTGTGTTGAGGGAGGCCAAATATGGCATCTGGAGTGGCGATGGAGGATTTGTTCCAACCATGGTGTGAGTGGTTTGTGTACTTGACCCGTGAGGGGGGTTAGGTGGGGTTGTACTTTCCCCATGGGAAGAAATTCACCCCCCGCTTTCTTGTAAAGGAGAGCTAGTGGACGGTTGGCCTTGGGGAGTGGACCCAAGTAAAGTGGAACCAAACAAAGTTGATCCCAATAAAGTAGCACTCACTGGGGTGTGAGAGGGTTGGGTCGATGAGTTGGCGAGACTAGGAACTCCTCCTAGAAGAGGAGGTAGGTTTTGCAAGCATCTGGAACAACGAGGATTTTGTGGGTCCCCTATGAGTTCGACCAACAAAATGAATGCGTGCGAATGGTGATGAGAGTAATAAAGTGAACAAGAGATTTTGTATAATTTTGGACCTTCACAATATATCTCACAATCGTATGTAATCACAAGAGCATCATACATAAATCAACTCAAAAGAAGCATACATGTGGGTAGGTGGATTTTGTCCGTGTGGGAGAACAAATACAACAAATGCTCGTGTCCTAAAAAGACGTAATGTCCTTCCTCTCAAATAGCACTAGACCTTCCAATAACACTCAACAGTGGGGTATGAAGCCACCGAAAGAGGAACTAGTGAAGGATGAAACAATTAGTTCTAATGAGGGGTAGAGGGTGCATATCCTGAAAGAGCTGGCGATATTTCCCAATAGCCACACAAAATCCAATCAAGGTGCAATTGCAGCCCACAATTGCCACCTGGGTATATGTCCTAAAATTTGGTCACTAGGTACCTCGGTCAAAGAGTGACATTTAGATATTCGGCCTCAGAAATGGGTCACGGGCTGGATCCCGTCCAAGATGTGGGTGCCTCAAGGGGGGAAGCACAGAACAACTGGACCTCGACCTTCAACCCTTCACAGGTATCTCCCTGCCTTATGGTGTAGGAACACTTGACTTGGAGGATTTTAAAGTTCCCTATTTGTGATTTTCTAATGTTTGAAGATGTGAGAACTTGATAACGAAGATTTATTTGGATTCCTATCCCCAAGATCCTACCTAGACTAAAAAATTTCTTTTGGCACTTCCTGTGGAGGAAAACTTAGTGAGTTTTTAGAAATTTTTTAGATGTGGTTGTTTGAGAGACTGGGGGTGTGAACCAATCTCATTTGAATTAAGTGGGAGTGGATAATTTCTTCGAGAAAAATTTGGGCATTTCAGAATCCCTTTGGAGGAAACTTACTTCAACCTCCACAATTCGAGATGAAACTATGTGAGTGAGTAGTGAATTTGTGTGTGAGCAAGTGATAAAATGTGAAATATTTTTAATAAGTTAGGTGTCACCTTGCAGCATGTGGACTTCGTGTGGTCCTTTACAAGTCTTGAGTACCTATCTTACTAGATGCCATTGGTACAACCTTGTGAAATTTTAAAGTCCCTAAAGAACTAGCATGTGTACATGTGGGTCCTTACCAATCCTTTAAACTCCCTATTGTGATTTAATCTAAGAAAGCTTCAAAAGACTATCCTAGATTGAAAGCATGTGGGCATGTATGGGCCCATTACAATAATCTTTAAACTCCCCTAGTGATGTAAACTAAGAAAGTAGCTTCAAAATATCCTATCTTTGCAACATGTGGCCATGTTTGGGCCCTTACAATTTTAAGATGTTTTTGAAAAGAAACTAAGAGGGGGCCCTAGGGGGGCTTTGTCCTCTCCTAAAGATTTTGTTTTTAAGGGAGATGAAATCTTCCCTCAATTGTTTTTCGGATTCTCAAGATCGCTCTATGGTGCGAGAGAAGAGAATACTCAATGATTGAAGTTTGATTTATGGTCCCAATGCAATTTTTTATATATATGTGATAGTGAATGATTCCAACTTAATTTTTACAATCAAAACAAGCCATCCATGTGGCAACTCAAACCAAAGAGAGAAAAAAATATGGTTTTTAATCCCCTAAGTGCCTATGTTTTGACTAACCCTTCGTGTGGAGAGGGAATCCAAGTGTGGTGCATATTACAAAGTGCATAGAATCAATATTTAGAAGGCTAGGGGCCTTCAAACTATCACAAAAGACCCTTACAATGTCGAATTTCTGGACAGATACATGGGTCACAAAGTAGACAGAGGCACATGTGGCACCAATGCACAAAGAAACAATGACCTATTGATGCATCGTGCGCAGAATGCACTTGAAGACACAGTGTTGTTGGCGCACATGATCTGAAGACGTGCATGTGGGATGAAACGCCCACGCACGTTCTGATACGCGCCCAGGAAGAAAATTTTAAATAAAATTCTTTTATTCCAACTCCGAATTCGACTCTTTGTAGGTAGGCTTGGGCCGGTTATGATCCCTGCAAGGTAAATAGATTAAACAACAATGCTCAAACAACCCAGATAGGGAGGAAATTGATATCTTTCCCCAGTATGGTCGCCAATCTATTGTATCCTTTTCACCACTTGAATGAGAAAAAGAGGGACACTTGCAAGTCCAGTTGGGTCAGCTGGACATGACATGAGTTAGTGCAAGAGTTAGACACATCAAGCACAAGAAATAAGTAAACAACTAATCTAATAACAACTAAAGAAATGAAACTATAATGCATAAGGAAATTAGAACCAAAATAAATCAAACAGTTGACCAATATTCATGCTACCAATGGAGAGTTTATATTAGTGGGAAAACACCAAAGAAAAAGGGGGACTTATGGATCCCCTCTTCTTCCAAGGGAGGGATCTTGAGTCCCCTATGTGATAGATCTTCTTACAAATAGAAAATTAGAAGGGAAATGGTGAAGAAATCCAAGCTTATTCTCTCAAGAGGTGAGGTGAATATCTTAATGAGATGATGCTAGTATGCTCCAAGAAGTAAAGAGGTTCCTTGTAGGAGAATAGAGGCAACATAACAATACAATGAGATTCTTCAAGTCATAGTGCGCCCATGGCTTCTTTTTATAGCAAATCTTTGAGGCATTATCCAATGGGTCTTTAGTGTGAACAATGGGCTGTTTAGGGCACCCTTATGTCTTTGACCAACCCCCCACTTGGGTTCAACTTGGATTTGAGAGTCAAATCGACTTGGGAAATGAACCAGAAGTAAGTGAGGCGTCGACAAGAACCATAAATGCGTCGTTCTCAGGAGTGCGTGGTTTTTATCATACATAGTCGCGCCTCGGGCGCATGTGAAATTTTCTGACGTTTTCGACTAGCGCACGTGCACACGCCTCTTGTATGACTTCTGCGCATGTTAATTTTTTAACCAATTGTATAGTTTTGTGCCCTTTGGAAATGTATTTTTGAAGTTGTGGGTGAACTAATAGGTGTTTGGAGATGCTGGATTCCTGTAACCATTTGTAGACGAATTTTCAGTGATAAAACCCTTGCTGATGAATGCAGTAGGATATGGCACAAAAGGTTCAGGCATTTAAATTTTAGATATATGCAACAACTTAGCAAGTAGGGAATGGTTGGTGGTCTACCTGACATCCACTTCTCCAAAGGAATTTGTGAGGGATGTGTTCTTGGAAAACACCCTCAAGAGAAATTCGACAAAGGAAAGACTCATAAGACTTCCTTTCTTTTAGATCCGATCCATAGTGATCTAATGTGCCCTTTTCGGCATCCATCAATCAATAAAGCAAGGTATGTGCTAATTGTTTTTTATGATTTCTCACACTTCACATGGACTTTCTTTCTCAGGAATTGTTTTTAGGTCTTTCAACACCTCAAAGATTTCAAAGCCCTTGTTGAATAAAAGTCAGGAAAAAAGATCAAATCCCTTTGAATAGATAATGGGGGGGAGTATGTCAACCATGAGATACTGAATCTTTTTCTTGAAGCCGAGATTCAGTTGCAACACATAGTTCCCTATACTCCGTAGAAAAATGGAGTTGCTAAGCAAAAAAATAGATCTCTAAAAGAGATGGCATCTTGCATGCTACATGCAAAGTCACTTCCACAGGGATTATGGGTTGAAGCACTTAATTGTGCAACCTACATCCAAAACATATCTCTCCATAGATCTATCAAGGATAAAACCCCCTACAAGGCCTGGAGAGGCCTCAAACCGGAAGTGACCCACTTTCGTATATTCGATTCTCATGCATGGGCCATGATTCCCTCTGAGAAGAGGAAGGGACTTGATCCATAGAGAACATAGTGTATCTTTGTTGGATACCCTGACTGTGTGAAGAAACAAATACTCATTGATCTTTCCTCAAATCGTCTCATCATTGAGCGGAGTGTCCAATTCGAGGAAAGTGTCTCGCATGTACCTCAACAACTGCATGCAGACACTTTTTTTCTTCCACCTATCATAGATGATGAGCATGCACATGCCAAATTTTCTTCAGATGAGAGTTTTGATTCATAGGATTCAAATGATTCAGATACCAAGTCAGTACAAACAGATGCAGAGTTAGTGCATGCAGATGAAGATGCAAAGCCAGAGCAGAGGCCCAAGTGGGCCAAGAATACTCTTCAGGATACAAGAGATCTTGTTGGGGATCCAACTGATACTAGGAGGACTCGATCTAATTTCGAGGAGCCTCCTCTTGCACTCACTGCCACTGAATCGATGCCACCCAAGCATATTTTCTTGGTTCAATATTCATATTCACAGTCCTATGGCGATACTGCTAGAAATCCATATTGGAAATCCTCCATGCAGGAGGAGTACAACTCCCTCCTCGAGAACCAGACTTGGGATCTGGTTCCCCTTCCTTTTGAAAGGAAACTTGTCAGGTGCATATGGGTCTATAGGACCAAGAGCGCAGTGGATGGACATGTTAACAGATACAAAGCCAAGCTAGTTGCCAAAGGATTTCAATAGGTGTACAGCATTGACTATGACAAGACCTTCGCTCCAGTAGCGAAGATGGATTCCATACGTTTGGCACTTGCCATTGCAATAGCCAAGGGATGGGAATTCCATCAGATGGACGTGAAGAATGCATTTCTTCATGGAGATATCTTTGAGGAGATCTATATGGAGTAGCCCCATGGATTTGTGCATGATTCATCTTTGGTATGTCAACTGAAGAAGTCTCTTTATGGACTCAAGTAGGCCCCAAGGCATCGCATGCCAAGATGGACTCCTACCTGTTGTCACAAAACTTTGTACATTGTAATTCAGACCCAAATGTTTACATGCTCAAGATGGCTGATTCACTTCTAATCCTAGTTCTGTATGTTGATTATTTGTTGATCACTGGTTGTTCGAATTCAACGATTGTTGTATTCAAGAGGATTTTGCATGACAGGTTCTTGATGACGAACATGGGTCTGCTATATTTCTTCCTTGGACTCAAGATCAATTAGGATGCATCAGGAATCAAACTGTCTTAGGCCAAGTATGCATGAGATCTCCTTGAGAGATTTCACATGACAAACTACAAGTCTGCCCCGACTCCTTTTCTATCAAAAGTCATACTTGAGGATGACGAGGACACTCCACAGGTGGAAATACCACTATACAAACAACTAGTGGGGAGCTTGTTGTATCTCACACACTCTAGACCATAACTCTCTTATGCAGTTGGAGCAATATCCAGGTTTGTGCAGGAGTCGCATGAGCTACATTGGAAGGATACAAAGTGTATCCTTCAATACATACATGGCACCATTACCTTTGGGATTCACTATGCAACAAACTCTACATTGGACCTCATCGGGTTCACTGATTTTGACTAGGATGGCGATAACATTGATCGCAAGTCCACATATGGTTACTCACTCAGTCTTGGTTCTAGGCCTATCTGTTCATCGAGCAAGAAGCACGATTTTTTTGCTCTATCTTCAACCGAGGTAGATTACATACGGGTAGTTAACATAACCATTTAGGCTATGTGGCTACAACATTTTCTCACTGAGTTGGGCATTCAGTTTCATTGTTTGATCGCCATCTGGTGTGACAACCAGAGCACTTCGAAGTTCTACAGAGATCCATTTTAAAGGCAACAGACATAGCACATCGATATCCACATGCACTACATTTGAGACTTAGTACACAAGGGGATCATCGACATGCAGTTCTGTCCTTTAGCAGGACAGACTGCATACATCTTTACCAAGACCTTCACTTAGCAGAAGTTCCATTCTTTGCGCAGTCATCTTGGAGTGAAGGACACAATTTCCTAGCAACTGTCAGTTCTTCTTTTTACATACATTGTACTTTGAGGGGGGGGGGGGGGGGGNGGGGTTCCCATGAGATTTTCCCTCTTTTCTCATTTATTTGAATGTATCTTTTGTATTTGGGTACCTAACATGGTCTCGTTGTCGGGTTCAATTTTTTATTTTCACCATAGTGATGTTCAGAGAGGGTGTTCAAGATACTTCAGACACACCTAGGATTTCTTTTTCCTAAGGTTTTCCCTATGTTTATTATTCATTATTCAGTCTCCCATAGTTTAGGGAGAATATTCATTTTCCTACATTCTAGGAGAATATTCTCTTCAGTTCACACTTCAGTTTGATCAGTTGAGTGGAGTCTAGATGCCACATTGGGGTCATCACCATGCAACATTTGGATCATCACTAGCTAATGCGCATTGTCCTTGGGATTATCACCAGACTAGTGCATTACCCATGATTCCCTGATCTCCTCCTCACTTCACTTTGTTTCAGTTAGTTAACTGAAGGATGAGAATCTAGTTAACTCAGACTAGGTGGCAATTAACTCCCATAACTGTCTGAGAGACTAGACTAGGTGGCAATTTACTCTCGTAACTATCGATGTGTGTCTGAATCACTCTAGACCACCACTATGGTGCATTGGCTTCTCCTCCAATGTGCATTAGTTGAGTTATACAAAGTATATCATGTGTAAATTATCATTCATTCATTTGGTTAATGAGAATTCTTCCATTCTTTCTCTCATGTTTATCTTTTCTCATAGTTTCTTTGCAAATTGTGTATGTCATTTGCTAACTAGCTCTTTTCTATGTAGGTTCAACACATTTACATGCATATCGACCACATTCGCCTCTTCATCCCCGACGCCCTACATGTTGACAAGTTTCCCTCTCTTGTCTCAAATGCGTTAGTGGAAGGATGTCAACCTCTCTTCATCAGAGATCACATCAAGACAAATATAATTCCTCTTGCCAACATTGATCAGGTCTGCGTAGCCCACTTTTTCCTTGAGGCTTTATATCTTGCCCCCTCCCAACTTGGATCCCTTCTTGTTGCATTCATCAGTCGATCTCCTTACATTTCTAATGACTAAAATATCCACGCCTATCTAGACAATTGATCAATAATTTCCTATATCATCTCATTCCCTTCAGATGACAGCCATAATCAAATTTTAGTGTTCCTAGTGGCTTTCTTCACGCACATGGTACTAGCCTATTTGTTTTGTGTTTCTTGAAGTTACAACTAAATATTCATTGTGGAAGCCTCGCTTAGCATCATATGGTTTAATCGTAACACCTACAGGTCTCGCGTTGGTTCTGAAATGCACTTTGGGATAAGTTTGGTCCTTTCAGCTCCTAGACAGTGCTAAGCGCATTGGACGTTAGTTGGCAGTTTTGGCGCATTTATAAATTTGTTCTATTCATGCATAACCTCAGTCTCAGTGGGTGGATCAGGAGCATGTACATCACATATGACCCAACAACTGACGAAATTAAATTTGGGTAAAGCACCAATAAACGAGAGACCTGAAATTTCATTAAAAAATGCCTTTGGGTATAGTTTTTTGGTGTCCGTCAAAGGGATTTTTTCCTCCTGGAAATAGGCTAGTCATATAATTCCCTCCATTACAATTCCAACGCAACTAACGAAATCGAATTCCAAGGCCCAAAAGTTATAGAACGATCACCGAAATTTCTAACCTAATCAACGTCAACACCGTAACATCGATAGAATACTGAATGACATATCCACTTGTTTCACTCAAATCGTATCTCCGTGCTCATCACATCGCAAAAAATGGTACCCTAATCCGACGATGTATGACTGAGTTATGAGTTTTTAAGTCAAGCTGGGTAATGGCAACAACTCATTCGTACTAGTTAGCACCACCGATACACAAAGGTCTCAAATTTTAAATGGTAATTGTTTCAGTGTAAAACTATTTAATTAAAAAGCATATTTTAATTTGTTTTAATTTAAATACATTTCAATTAAAAAAAAACATTTATATTTAAATCTTTTTATGATTGGAATGAATTAAATTAAATATAATACGAATGTATGTCAAAGTAAATAGTTGAACACTCAAACGAATGGGATTATCCTTGGTTTAAAACTCACGTGGAGGGGAGGGCCCATAGCCCACGTGTCCCCTCCACATTCCCCATTTAAACAAATGTACGCCCCTTTTTAAACCTACGCTAAGTCCTTTGCATTCGACATACATGATGCCAAACCGAGCAGGTCGGAGGACTTAATCCTAAGTTTGTCGAACAATGCTGGGAAGAGTTAAGAGTAAGTTCATCGAACAGTGCTCGGAAGAATTCTTACCAAGTTTTCCGATAGTGTTTCCCAATAATTCTCAGAGAACTTAGGGTGATGAGTGTCGATTTCAAAAGGATTAAAGTTACAATGGTTTTGAATGTCAAAGTCTTGGGTTTGCATTTGTAATTGATGGAGGGGAGGGGCATGACTCACGAACCCCTCCATATCACAACCCCCCTCCATGTGTAAGGTGTTATGACATATAGGGAGAGGGAATACTCATACAACCCCTCCCCCTTTACTCTTAATTAAATATGAATTTAACATGGTTTTCATGGAGTGGAAAGGACAAGGGGCGTGACATGCCACCCCCTTCCCCTCATGGCTAATATTTTATTATGAAATATTTAAATGGACCATGTCATGTGAGGAAGGGTGAGATAGAGTGGTGGGAAAACCCCCCATTTTAACATTTTTTTTTAAACTAGTTTGATTTCCCCCCATTCATGAACTAATTTGAATTAGATTCAAACCAAGTGTTATTACATGAAACTAAGTTCAACACTTCACAATTCAAACTCAGTGAGTCTAGAACGCATGCACAAAAATGATACAGAGATGAGATATAGACTTCAAATTTGCAATGACAACTTTCCCAAAGAGCATAGACGAGTGTGCATCAACATGATTATTCAACGGATTTTCATAACTCAACTTTCATCTTTCACCCGACGAAGTTTATAACTTGACTTCCAACACAAATCAGAGGAGTTACCATCAACGCCTTTGATCTGCATAGAGGATTTAGTTCAAACTCCTCCGAGCAGGTCGGAGGAGTTAGTTCAAACTCCTCCGAACATAAGAAAACTAGCTTTCGTAAAATGGTCATAACTTTTGACTCGGGTGTTTGTTTTGCACGTTATTTATATCGTTGGACTAAGTATCCCCGAAAAAAGCAGCGCCTCAAATTATGAGCAGAAGAAGTAGGAATTGAATCCAAGGAAGTTTACTTGATATTTCAATCAGTTAATGGCTCAGTTATTTGCATTCAAATGATTATTCTTGATAGTTTATTTGGAATTATTTTCATTTATTGCATGTCGAATGTTGTCAGGTATTGAGCGAAGGAGGATCACACTCAACATTCTCATGATGAAATCTATAGCGAAAGACAATAAATGATCAATAACGAAAGATGTAGAAGTGATGGAAGAGAAACAAAGAAAGTATCAGTCAAATGTATGAATCAGGGATCCAGAAACTCCATGACGATAGACTATCAAACTCAGGATGACAAACATTACCCATACCCAAATCCAGTCTTCATGATGTGCAAGACATTTATGGCCGAAATCCATGACGATCTATTAACGCTAGGAGACAAATTTGAAATGTAACAATTGTCCTTGTTTCTCATCATCACAAAGAGGATGGGGACAATCACTAGAAGACAAAAGGTCATCGAGGGAGACGAAAGGCCAAGGGCCTCATTGAACCTCAATAAATACTAGAATAGAACCAAAAGAAAGGGTTTTAGGCTCTTCAAACATTGTACACCTTTGAACTACTTTGGGAATACATTATCAACTAAAATTGAAGAGTTGTCCTAAGAGTTTTAAGGTACTATTGTTGAAACTGTTAATATGGAGAAGCCCTCATGGCCAACTTTCGACTGAGAGAAGGACTTGCATGTGTTGTTGTGTTGTTGTGAACTATTTCAAGCATAATTTTTTTTGTTCACATGGGTTGTAAGAGCATATTTGTTTACATACTATTTTGATGCAATATATGTCTTCTTGCAGTTTTGTCATTCTTTCTTATATTACATGTCCTAAGCGAATGAGCTACTAATGTATGTGATATTGTGACTTAGACTATTCTAGTTATATATTCATGTGCATGTGTTATCTGACTTTATTTCTTCATTTCAACTATCTGGGTGAAGCTATTGGTGGAGTTAGTTTCATGCTACAACTCATTCACTTATGTTAATTCGTTCCTAGCTAGGATAGGTTAGATTAGGATTAGATTAGGCATGCATTTAGATAGTATTCATCTACATCTTTCGTTACACAACCACCCATCATTCACCCTCATCGGTGGATCGGGCCGCAACTGGTAAAACCAATCAGCAATGGCTGTTGAGCCAGAATCCGGATGGGTTCCCTATTCCAAATGGTGAGAGGTCTAATTGGGACTTCTTACCAAGGAAAACCCCTTACTGCTTTCGAGAGAATTTAGACCCGTCAACACATCCCCCCCAAAATAGATAGACATAAAAAGTAAGTCGAGTGTTAGAGTATATGCTACTTATGTATCTAATGGACTAACATAATCACTAGGGAGAGTATTCACCTCTTGTATAATTTGAATATAATAACCATTATCATAGTTCAATTAAGATGGCACCTTTCGAGTTTTCATATGGTAGGACTTGTATAACTCCTCTTTGTTGGGACATAATTGAATATACAGTTCTAATTGGATCAGAAACGATTTAAGCAATGGAAGAGCAAATGAAATCAATCTAGGAAAGATTGAAAGAAGCTCAAAATAGACATAAAAGTTATGCAGATGTACATAGAATAGATATAAGTTATAAAGAAGGAAAACAAGTTTTTATTTTCGATTTAGACCGCAAAAGATTTGAATTAAATTTGGCAAGGGATACAATTTGTCACCACAGTATGTGGGGCCATTTAAGATCACCAAAAGAATATGATATTTCACTTATTGTCTTGCATTACCATCATCTCTAGATCATGTGCATGATGTTTTTCATGTGTCTACTTTGCATCGTTATATTTCAGATCCTTCTCATGTGATTGATTTGATTTATTTCGAGATGTCAGACGAGGGGCTCTCGGAGGCTGAACCGATCCACATACTTGACCAACAAACTCGATAGCTTCAATGTCATTCGGCTGACTAGGTAAAGGTCTAGTGGGATAGTTATAGTTCCAATTAAATGACTTCAGAGAACATGACTAAGATCCATCATCGATTTCCTTATTTATTTTAGAACTTTAGGATGAAGTTTCCTAAAGAGGGGGTGTATGTAGTGCCCTCTCTTTTTTTTAACTCTATTTGACTAATATGATGTTATTATTTAAGGCCGAAATTTTCGTTACAATAATGATTTGATTGTTTGACATATACATTTATGGATGATGTGATTATTGATTGATATGTACATATATCTTTTATGTTTTATGCTTTGATATTGTTGTGATGCTATGCAATATTGAAAATGAACATATGGTTACATGATGAATCATATTGTGTTATATGATGCTATTGATGGTTTGTTAAGTGCGTTAGGAAGAACCATAGGTCCATCTGGACTTCAAATTGAGTCAAGATATAGTTGAAAATGAAACTGATTTGAAAATCAAGTGCTTGAGATTAGACAGAGGAGGTGAGTTTATCTCAAATGAATTTGAAGAGTTTTGTGACACTTATGGAATAAAGAGACATCTTTCAGCTGCAAGAACTCCATAGCAAAATGGAGTGGTAGAAAGGAAAATCCAAACCATACAAGAGATGGCAAGAACAATGGTAAATTAATCCAAGCTATCAGACAAGTTTTGGAGAGAAACAATCAACATTGTAGTCTACATTCCTAATAGAGATAAAATCAGAGTCAACAACAACAAAACACCGTATGAATTATGGAAGGGTAGACCAATAACAATTAAATACTTCAAAATTTTCGGAAGAAAGTTCTACATAAAGAGAGATGATGAGATTAGGGAAAATTTGACTCCAAAAATGATGAAGGTATCAATCTTGGTTATTCATCAAGAAGCAAAGCTTACAGGCATTACAATACAACATTACGCAAAATCGTAAAAATGCAAATGTAAAAGTGGATGAAACAAGGCATCAGAAGGTGAGAGAAAAAGTAAATTTTCAAACATACGAGCCAAGCGACAAAGAAGAAAAAAAAGAATAAGGAGAAGAAAATGAAGAAGAAACAAAATGACAAGATACAAAGACACCATCTAGATTTGTTTGAAAGAATCATTCAAAAAATCTAATTCTCGATGATAAAGATATGGAAGTTCAAATTAGAAGAAGACTATAAAGTGCACTAGAACATGCAAACTTCTCTTTTCTATCTAAAGTAGAGCCTAAGAATTTTATAGAAACCAACAAAGATAAGCATTGGATTGATGTTATGGAAGAAGAGCTTAATCAAATTGAGGAAAATGAAACATGGGAACTTGTTCCAAGGAAAATAGATAAAAATGTGATTGGCACCAACTTCCAAGTGGGTTTTTATGAACAAGTTAAATGAATATGGACAAGTCATAAGAAATAAAGCAAGATTGGTTTGTAAAGGTTATGCTCAAGTTGAAGGCATTGATTTTGAAGAAACTCTTTCCCCGATTATAAGACTAGAAACTATCATGATGTTTTTGGCATTTGCATGTTTCAAGAAATTCAAAGTCTATCAAATGGATGTCAAGTTTTCCTTTCTCAATGGAAATTTAGAGGAAGAAGTATAAATTGAGCAACCAGAAGGATTCTTATTATCAAAAAATGAGGATCATGTGTCGAAATTGAATAAAACACTTTACGGGTTAAAACAAGCTCTAGAGCTTGATATTTAAGACTTGATAAATATCTACAACAATAAGGCTTCAAAAGAGGAATTTTCGACAATAATATTTACATCAAGACAGTGGGATACAATCAATTAATTTTTGTGGTTTATGTAGATGACATCAATTTTGGAGGAAGTATGAAAAAAATTTGTCAAGAGTTTGCAATAGAAATGCAAAAGGAATTTGAGATGTCTATGCTTGGTAAATTGTCAATATTTCTTGGCTTACAAATCTCTCAATTTGAAAAAGGAATCTTAATTTCACAAACCAAGCATATCAAGGAAATGTTGAACAAATTCAAATGAGAAGATTGTACACCAGTCTTGCACACCCATGGTCACATGTTGTAAATTGAGAAAAGATGATGAATCTCTGGAAGCAAATAAAACATTGTACAAGTAAATGATTTCCAACCTACTATATGTGACAACATCAAGGATAGACATTATGCAACTAGTAGGATTGGTTGCACGGTTTCAAGCTCCACCAAAAGAAACTATGTGAAATCAATGAAAATGATATTCAAATATCTAAAGGGCACCCTGGACTTCAACTTGTGGTACTTAAGAAGTGAAGATATTACTCTAACAACATATATAGATGTAGATTGGGCATGCAGTATTGATGATAGAAAAACACAAGTGGAGGAACATTATTTCTATGAAACATTCTAGTGTCTTGGTCGAGAAATAAACAGGCTACAGTCTCTCTATCCACCGTAGAGGTCGAGTATATAACAACATCATAATGTTGCACACAAGTTCTTTGAATGAAGCAGACATTGAGAGATATTAAGGTATAATATGATAATCCAATCTCAATAATTTACGACAACACAAGTGCATTAAATATTTCAAAGAATCTTTTTATGCCCTCGAAAATAAAGCATATTCCAATCAAATATTACTTCTTAAGAGAATAAGTAGAAGAACAAAATGTCAAGATGGAATATATTTCCACCAAAGAACATATTGCGGATATTTTCACAAAACCCTTTCCCAAAGAGACATTTGAATATCTCAGACATAAATTGGGAGTGATATCCATCTCATCTAGTCACTAAGTGCTTAAGGAGAAGCACAAGCTTATGGGGAGTACTTCTTCACCATTGATGTCAAAGGGTGAGAATTGCAGACATAGTTGCAGACAAGAAGAGAGTTGTAGAAAGAAGGAGAATTGCAGATAGAGGGAGAATTTTTTTTTATTATGTGTCTTGATTACAGGATTGCCATCAATGACAAAGGGGGAGATTGTTGTCATTGATGCCAAAGGAATTATATCATGTAAGTATTCAAATATAAGTATTTCATGAAAAATGTGACTTTACATAAAAAGGTGAATTCAAAATGAAGTTATGTGAAAAATGTGACTTTACTTAAAAATGTGAATTCAAAATGAAGTTATGTGAAAAAATGTGACTTTACATAAAAAGGTGAATTCAAAATAAAAAATGAAGTTATGTGACAAAGAAGTATTGAAAGATAATAAAAAAAAAGTGAATTTACTTAAATAAGTCAAAAAGAAAAATTGTATTTTCCCATGGTTTAAAAACCCATGGTATTTGTCCATGGTATTTGAAAAGTGAATAAAAAAAGGGGGAAATTAATTATTTAATTAATGGATGCCATGTCTTTTTGAAAAAACATGTCTCTTCATGTAGGGTTATCATAAAGTATAAAAGGAGAAGAGTAATGTGAGAAAATGTGGGTGGGTGAAAATGTAATAATTTTACAAATAACATTTGAAGAAGTGAGAGGAGTGACAATCGAATATCATTTGAGGAGTGACGATTTAATATCATTCAAGGAGCGACGATCAAATATTAGAAAATATCATATTTAGTGTTCTAGACAGTAGATATGGCATTCTAACAAGTAGATATGTTGTTCTAGCAAGTAGATCTAGTGTTCTAGCAAGTAGAACTTGTAATGATTATGGTTAATGAATTTTAAAAAGAAAAATATAGCATTATATGGATTCATTCCCCCCAATCAGTATAAGTGTATGCTCAATTGTCTCAGTATTCCAAACTGAACGAATGCGAGTGATGATATAGAATGATTTTTTATCACTTGAGTGCTAATTAAGTATGAAGGGGATTGTATTTGAAAATTTACATGCAATTTGTAGTTGAATTTAATGGAATGAGTGATCCACTTATATGGATTAAAGAGTGATTTTATATAGACATTTGAGGGCGTATTTGTTGTAGTACTATTGTTGATGACAATTGTGAACCATTGAATGATTAGTAGATGACTAATCATTGTGGTCTAAAGACTTGTCTTGATTAAATTTGTAATCGATCTAGCTTTGCTACATTTTATTTGTTTCTTACTAGTGATTGAAACGTTTTAAATGCTAGTATCTTTTATTTAAATTTATATAAAGCCTACATATCATTGTAATGAAAAAGAAGTGATTATAGTATTTAATGAAAACAAAATATATATTTATTCTTATGTAAGCAACATGCTTTGTTTTTGGTTAGCATCATGGAGGGGTGTTACATGATTCAACACTTAACCAAACTACCATCAATAAGTATCCATGGCTTACTATCTTATGAATGCATTAAAATATTTAAACAATATTTACATATCCAAGGCTTCTTGCCTTTACCATCAATCACATGAATGCATTCAAAGGTAATCATAAATATATAGATTAAGATATCAAGTATGACTGAAAGAATTATTATCCAATTCTCTTTAGCACATGTGCAATATTGGCATGACCAATTTGATATATGTATGGTTGTTGACATCATATTATATTTTATCTAACTAGTTTCCACTTCCTTAAAACTCACATGATCCCTTCATCGACTCCTTGACAAACACCCACTTATCCTTATATTTTTTTTTCATGAGATTGAATGTCCTAGGCAATTGCATCATCAACATCTTCAACCATTCCTAATCACAAAATGAATAAGAAACTACATTAGACATCATATTGTACTCATGTATATATAACAACATACCTCTATTAGTCAATATGAATTACCACACATATACTCAAGACTATCTACATGCACATTCTGCCACATATTGTCCCTCAATATGTTCACTACTACACATGCATTCCAACTATTTGAAAGAAACATTCTTAGTCATTGGCCACATGTGAATGATTTGTTGGTCACTTTCATGACATGTACCTATCTAGGACATCAATTCTCTTTTGAATAACCCATCGAATACTTTGGAAATATCTCATTGATCCCTTTTTAAAGATGTGCCTAATATATACATTTGAACAATATTACATACAAGTCATCGTGCCCTTTCAAATAAACACATTGGGCCTAATTGAAAGATTGCATAGGGTCTTTGTTGATGGGCATGGTGCATAACATTCAAACACCATGTATATCATTGGGCTTATTCAAAATATCCCCATAGAGTCTTCTTAAATATATACCTAACAAACCATCAATCTCATTCGAAATAACCACTCAACATCTTTTCGAAGGCCTTGACGAACTATATTGCCTCTAGAAAGATCAAATCAACATATTTTAAAAGACCCGAAAAAACTATTGGGCCTTGATAGACAATTAGTCTTCTTTGAAATATCAAACTTCAAAAGACGGAGAACAAGGCCCATGTGAACACTTCAAAAGATCTTTCGAAACTACTTGATAGAATATTAGGCCATTTCAAAAGAACATCTTTCAAATCCACCCAATAGACTAAGAGTCCTTTTGAAGAAGGCCATTGATGACTTTCAAAAATTCAAACGATATGTCATTGTGATATTTTTTAAGTTCTTTCTAACATAAAAAAAAAAAAAAAAAAAAGAAAAAGAAGAAGAAGAAATGCCATAGGCCTCATCAAAGGAAATACTTCAAATGCTAATAAAAATGGTCTTTCAACCCATTCAAAGAATACCTGAAACCAACAGAGACTAATCCAACCACCTTGAATGAACCCTTTGGATTAGAAACCAAGGGTCATAACGATCATCATTCAAATTCAACACTTCAAACTCATTAGAGGGCCCAAAATTAGATAAAAGGCCCAACGGATTTGAATGGCATTCAAACTTGGATAGTTCAAAACCTCATTCAAACTACTATGTTTCATATTAGCATTTGGCTTACAGCCACACCAGTATACACAAACAATTCAAACTGGATCTATCCCACATGATCCAGCTTCAAATGCATAACACAATATTGAATGCATCATGCAAACTCTAGTTGAATAAACTCTAAGGTTTGTATAATTCACCAAGCAAATAGTTAATCCATGCAACACATTAAACATCCATGAATTCTATTACCTAATTCATTTATAATCATACCATATCTTAACAACATAATACATATAGGAATTCAAAATAGAGATGGAACATTTATATACCGAATAAGTTGGTCTGAGGAAACTGGTTGTTTGTGAGAAATTTTCCACCCAAATGTAGGTAATCTTCTGTGGATTCCACCCTCAAGCTAGTCTATGAGGCCACCATGGAAAATGAAACCGACTAAGGAAACTCTAGTCACTCTCCCAACCTAATTGCTCTCAATATTAACCAAACTGTTTACCACATAAATCTCTAGGAAACCTTCCAGCTAGCATAGTTGTGGAACTCCATTCATTTCCCATGCAACACTAGGAATATGCCATTTTCTCTGCTAAACAGTCTCTTAGAAAATCCTCCTCCTTCTTTATTGTTCTCAATGTGTGAGGAAGGAGTCCAATTTATTGTCTACCTTCAAGATCAACCCAACAAAGTCATCTCTTATCACTTGAGCACTCAATGAGAAACAATCTATAAGGAAACAAGAATGGTCTACTATCCAAACTTACCTCTATGATCATATGCAACCTTCCATCTCTCTCTTCTAGGTACACAACTTTCTCTTCCACAACTCATGGTCATTTGCGGGCTCAAACTATAGTCTATAGCCATGGCATGGGAACACCCAAGATAATACATCACATAGAATGGAATCCCTTCGAATCCCATGAATCGAATGAATCCATGAATGAACAATATCCAATCACCTACAATGGAATGAACCCCCAATGCGATAGTCCATTTTAATACATGAAGAGAGGGAATAGAAAAAGATTTATTTCAAATATCCATGTAGTTTAAATCCCTATGGAGACAATGTCTCTGGCACTCCTCTAGCCTTGTATTTAACCCCCGTGCTCTCATAATTTAGGAAGGTAGACTTCCTTACCAACAACCACTTGCATTCAATGATTGGTGATTGGGGTCTTTGATAAGGCACATGGTGAAAACATGAAGGATAGGATACTTAGGAAACTCAAGATTATTTATCAACCCCTTGGAGCCCTTTTCTTCTTCCCCTATAGTGGACTCATATCCCCTCTTGTGCTCTTCTATAACCAACCTTGGATCTTTATATTAATTTTCAAAACAATATTTACATTTCTTAGAAGTACTATGCCAAATCTACCTCATGGTAAAATGAAATCATATTAATAAAAAATAATTCCTAGACATTCAATAGTTAGGAATTGGCCTTGAGTTCTACACTTGGAATTTATACAATATATTTACACATTTTACACATGGGGTTGATGATATGATTTGACTCCTATCATTATATCCACTTATTTACAATTCTGTCAAATACAATCGAAGGGTTGAAATTGGGTACATTACACTCACGGTTTGAGATTCAAAGTCCAGATCTAGAAACCTTTCAAGAATCATATGTTCATCTAAAATGGGATGAAGCGATGAACAAAGAGCATCATTGCTTATTGGTGAATGATACGTGGTATTTAATTCCTTTCCCCCTAGGGGGAAAAATCGTGAAATGTAAATGGGTTTATAGAGTTAAGTTTGTATCATATGGAAGTGTGGGTAAATATAAGGCTCGATTAGTAGCCAAAGGTTTCTGTCAATTTAAAGGCCTCAATCATTCTAAAACTTTTACTCCAGTTTTCAAAATAGATTCCAATCACCTTATTCTTTCAGTTGCAACTTGAAAAAGATGGGAGATCCATCATATGGATGCTAATTGTGCCTTCTTTCATGGGGATATGCATGAAGAAATTTAGATGGAAACCCTTTCAAGTTTGTTCAAAGTAATTTTAATGTTGTTTCTTGATTAAATGATCTCTATGGACTCAAGCAAGCATCGTGGGCTTGGTTTGAAAGGATGGAGAAAATTCTACTTGATCGGGGATTTTTGAGATGCCACTCTAACCCAAATGTTTACACAAAATGAGTTGGTGATGAAATTTTCCTTATTTTTGTGTATGTTGATGATCTCATTGTCACTCATAGTGATCCTCATTTGCTCAACCAAGTGAAGTATAATCTTAGGATTTAGTTTGAGATGACAGACATAGGACACCTACATTATTTTCTTGGCCCTCAAGTGTTACAGAGAAATGAAGGGACCTTACTTTCTTATCATAAGTCTACCCTTTACCTCCTTTGTAGATTTCACATGGATGATTGTAAATCAACCTCGACCCCTTTAGAATCAAGTTTAAGTTGTCTTCTAAATGTTCCATGCTCAATATGGATGCAACTTTGTACGTGCAATTAGTTGGAAATTTATTATACTTAACTCATACTCACACACACATTTCTTTTGTTGTTGGTCTAGTCTCTTGCTTTACGTAGGATTTGCATCAGTTCCATTTGAAAGTAGAAAAGAAAATAATTCAATATATCCATAGTATACATCAGTTTGGAATTTGGTATAGTTCAAGGGGTTTTACTTCTTTGGTTTGTTTCGTAGCCTCTAATTGTGCTAGTGACCCTAATGATTTAAAGTCCACTACAAGTTATGTGTACAATATTTGTTTGGGACCTGTTACTCAGTCATTCAAGAAACATGTGATTCTCTTTCTGTGGCAGAGGAAAAGTATAGAACAACAATTCATGTAGGTCAAGAAGCACTTTGGAATTGGCATATTATTTCTAAGTATGGTTTCCAACAAAGGCATCTTATCACCTTATGTTGGGATAGACAGAGTACCGTTCAAATTTTTATAATCATCCAATACAACATCAATGCATGAGATATATAGGGATTCTGTTCGACAACTTATTCATGGTCAGGGTATTGACTTCACTTATTATTGAAAAAAAGATCAATTTGTAGATATCTTCACAAATCCCTTGATAGAAGCCAAGTTCGTCATATTTAGTGTATGTTAGGTTTGAAGAAAGTTCTCATTAAGGATTAATATGCATAATGAACCCTTCCTTCTCCTTCTATCATTTTGTAAATAATTCTTCCTATCCCAAATTGTTTTGAAAGAGGATGCTAAGATATTAAAAATATCCCTCTAACAAGTCTTAATGATTTGACAACCATCTTATTACTTTCATGACACAAATATTAGAGCATTGCATTCCTACAACCTTTGTACTCTAATTGTAACACCCCATTTTTTATCCCCATAAATGTAATGTAGTGTATATATGTGATGTAGGTTGTGAATCGAACAATATAGCCGAGGGACAAGCAACACAAATGATGTACATCAAAGTTAATAATAAAAAAAAATTACATCACTGGTTGTGAGACGAGGGGGACTGGAACAATGGGGGGCTACGATTTCACAAGAGAGGAACGAAAGGGGGCTTAAAGGGGATCAAAGGGGCCAAATCCAAAAAACACATTATTTTATGGTAACCCAAAGTTCTTTTACCTTAGCTTATGTTAAAGGCATATCAATATTGGGATGTGTGCTAAGGTAGTTGGGAAGACTTCCTAGAGTGACAAGTGGCATACTTAATCCTTAGTTTGGGGGATTTTTCCATCATTATGTCCATCATCTAGTATGATTTGGGCTAAAAGACGAAGGAGCTAATCCTGTAATAGAGGGTTGAGGTTGCCCGTATGTAATTATGTTGGTAAATTTCTAAGATCATGTGAGAACGTTGTTGATGAGAACTCCATTTGCAGTTGAGAATCCCTATAGATCCTCGCATTGATATTTTCCTAGCTAGTATGTACTGAAACGTAGGAAAGATGAGTGATCAATTGAGGGATTGCATTGAAGAGAAGGGGTTCCACTCTTTGGGTTGTGCATATTGAAGGGGGGAAGAGAGCTAAATATTTGGGATGGTTTTGTGAGTGAATAAACTATGAAATTAGTAGGAAAATGGGCTAAGAGAGTGTTCATTTGTCCTTGTAGACTCATATCCCTAGATCGAAGGTGGCCTGTTGCAGAAAAACCTAGTGCAATAGTACCTAAGGTTGGGAGGAACTGTTGATTGAGGTTGGTTGTCATTGATGTCAACCCTTGAAGAAAGCCCCGTAGCACAAAGGTTTGGGTAATGGACCCAATATTGTTTGATGTAAATATGACTCATTATTGTTTTGTCATGGTTGATAAGAAGTAAATATGGATGAACTCCAAAGTGGTCCCCTTATGGTGAAAGCCCTCACGGGAAGATGCTTTGTGGAGTAAGAGAACCCATTCTTAATTGTGAAATAATGAGATGAAGGAAAGTGAATTTGTCAGGGAAAATATCCTAGATGGATAGTGCTTTTCATGTAATTTCTGGTGGTATGTGGAACGTCACATAATTCCTCACGGTTAGAGAGTTATGGCCATGAAAAGTTGGAGACCCCAGGTTTGGGTAATGGACCCAAGTTTGTTTGATGGGTAACGGTATGAGTTATGATATATTTTCAGATAATACTAT
>ML795984.1:218798-238492 GCA_009831015.1 Picea engelmannii
ATAACTCGGTCTGATGTGCACTTAAAGGTAATCCTCATGCACTTACTCAGTTGTGTGCAACACTATGGAATGTGTGCACCCTTCCCTTGATGCGCAATCCACACCCACTTACTCAGGTGCACGCAACAATGTGGAATGTGTGTGCTCTTTCTTTGGAAAACAATCATCACGCACTACTCAGGTGCGTGTAAAACTCAACCAAAACTTGGTGCCAATGACTCACCAGCCTATATGCACATTTACATTTTCATTTGCAATTGGGGTTTGGATTAGGGGTATTACATTCCCCTCCCCCTTATTTATGCATTGTCCTCAGTGCATTATATACATGTACCTACAAAAACTTCAAACGTTTTCAAAAAGATGCGGGTACTATGCCTGCATAACATCCTTGTGCTCCCAAGTTGCATCCTCATGACTGTACCATGTCCATTATAACTTTACTAGCTCCATGGCTCGATTCCGGAGCTGTTTGATTTTCCGATCCAATATGCAAACCGATCGCACTTGAAAATTGTCTTCTGGCTCCACCTGAATCACATTCCAATCAATGACATGATTAGCATCAAGTACATGCTTTTTGAGCAATGATACATGGAAAACATTATGAATACACAAGTATGCAGGTAGTGCAAACATATATATGACAGGACCAATCCTCTCTAGGATTTCAAATTGCCCACAATATCATGTTGCCATCTTAGAAAAATTTCCCAACTTCAGGGAACTACGTCCTTATTTTACTTTCAATAACACATGGCCACCCACTTTAAACTCTCTGTGGTTTCTTCATTTATCTTGGAATTTTTTCTGCTTGTCTTGGGCATCCTTTAAATTTTGCTTTATTTTCACGATCTGCTCTTCCATTTCCTGGAGCATATCTGGCCCAACCACTGCACGGTCTATTGGGGTTTTCCAACTCACTGGTGTGTTGCATTTTCTGCCATAAAGTGTCTCAATTTGGCTCATCTTTAAAGATGCTTGATACCCATTGTTGTAAGCAAACTCTACCAAAGGTAAATATTTTTCCCATTGCGTCGGTTTGTCCATCACATACATTCTTAACATATCTTCTATCACTTGATTTACCCTTTCTGTTTGCTCATCTGACTTTAGATGATAGGTTGTGCTAAAATTCAGATTTGTCCCAATTCCTTTGAATATCCCTCTCTAAAATTTCGATGTAAAGTTGGGATCTTTGTCAGACACAATTGTCTTAGGTACACCATGCAACCTAGCAATTTCTCTCATGTATATATCAACAATTTTGGTTGCCTTGTGAGTTGACTTCACTAGAATGAAATAAGCAACTTGAGTAAGCTTATCCACCACTACCATACTAAAATCACGTTGCTTAGCAACCCTAAGAAGCTTAGTAATGAAATCCATGGTTACAACTTCTCATTTCCACTTAGGAATGGGAAAATTCTATAGAAAATCAGTTGGATGTCTGTGTTCAACCTTGACCTTTTGACATTCAATGCATCTAGCAATAAAATCAACAACCTCATTTTTCATGCCTAGCCAATAGTATTGATTTTTGATCGCTACAATTGTCTTCTAGTAGCCTTGGTTCCTAGCATAAAGAACTTTACGCATCTCTAACAATAACAGATTTTTCAACTTCTGAACATTTGGCACATAAACTCTATGCCTATACATGAGGATTTACATTCTAATGGTTGTATCATGCATTGCATGCACCCTCCTGCTGAGTGTGTCAGCCATGTTGTTCTCCTTTCCTTTCGATATGCTTGATATCAAAGTCATACTCATTGAGGAATTCCAACCATCTGCTTTGGATGGTATTTAAACTTGGCTATCCAAACAAATATTTCATACCACTATGGTCTATCGCCAGCTCGAATCTTTTCCCCGTGAGGTAGTTCCTCCACATCTTCAAGGTATGCACTATGGATATCAATTCCAAATCATGAGTAGCATAGTGTCTTTCATGCTCTTTTAATTTCCTTGATTCGTAGCATACCACATGCTCATTCTGACTAAAGACTCCACCGAGCCCTTCCTTGCATGCATCAATGCACACAACGAAGTCTTCATTAGGATCATCAATTCTCAAAATTGACGCACTTGTCAACAAACTCTTCAAGTGTTGAAAACTCCTTACACAATCTGGAGTCCATTCAAACTGGACACCTTTCTTTTGCAAGGATGTAATTGGGTGTGCAATCTTTGAGAAGCCTTCAATAAACCTTCTGTAGTACCCTGCAACTCCCATGAAGGATCTCACCTCTGTGACATTCCTTGGTGTTGGCCATCCTTTAATGGATTTTATCTTCTCTGGGTCCACAACTATCTCTTCCTCTGAAATGATATGACCCAAGTAATGAATCTGTCTTTGGTAGAATGAGAACTTGCTCAACTTTGCATACAACTGATGTTCTCTCAATACTTGTAGCACCATCCTCAAGTGTTGTTCATGTTTTTCTTCCGACTTTGAGTAAATAAGTATGTCATCCAAAAATACAATGAAAAACTCATTTAAGTATTATCTGAAAATACCATTTATTAAACACATGGAGACAGTTGGTGCATTTGAAAACCCAAATGACACTATTGTAAACTCATAATGTTCATACCTCATTCTAAAAGTCGTCTTGCTAATATCATATTCTTTAATTCTCACTTGGTGATATCTAGATCTGAGATCAATATTTGAAAATATTTGCGTGCCCCTCAGATGGTCAAAGAGGTCATCTATCCTTGGAAAATGATACTTGTTCTTTGTTGTTACTTTGTTCAACTGCTTGAAGTCAATACAAAGCCTCAATGTACCATCCTTCTTCAAAAACAATACTGGGGCACCCCAAGGTGACGAACTAGGGTGTATATACCCCTTCTTCATAAGCTCTTCAAGTTGCATATGCAATTCCTTGAGCTTTGGTGTACTGATCCTATAAGGAGTCTTAGATATGGGGGCTGCTCCAGGCATCAATTTTATAGATAAATCAATATCTCTTTTCGATGGCAACCCCAATATTTCTTTAAAGACATCTTCAAATTATTTTAGCACTCCATAGCCTTCAACATTTGACACTTTATCCTTAGGTGCCTACTCCATGTGCACTGCAAATACTTGGCATCATTTCCTGTAGTTTTTCTTCAATTGCAAGGCTGAAACTTCTCTAATAGTTACAGCTCTTGGAATGCCTTGAATTGTTCTTAAATTTCATTCCTCATCCAAGCAAGTAAATGTTTTATTGTAACAATCTAGAACAACATGATTTTGGTCCAACCAATCCATACCAATGAGACAATCATAAGAGCTCAAAGGTATGATATTCAAATCAATTTTTGTGCTCACCTCATTCATATCTATTAGACATGTCTTAACCATCTCATTAATTTTTCTTTTTGCTTCTGTAGCTAGTTGTACCAACCAAGGTTTTCCAAGCTTGTTTTTTGGCAATTGGAATCTTTCCACCATCTTAGGATCTAGATAGCTATGACTAGATCTTGAATCAATTAAAATAGCAATGGGTTGGTCATTAATCTTACCTTCCACTTCAATCATGTGTGAATGAAACTTGGCTTTCTTGTTATCTAGGGATGCGTAGATCCTTGGTACATTTATGCCCATGTCTTCAATTGCCGCATCTTGTTGTACATTGTGAACAATCCTCACTTTTTCACCTCTGTGAGGACAATCTCTGTACATGTGGTCTCCCCCATAACCCCAACATTGAATAGGTGGTTGGCTTGGTCTTTGCCCCATTATTTCAGTTATTCCGGGTTCCTTGGGAGTTGGTTTTCCTTGAGAAGTATTTCTAAAAAATGGTGGCTTAGTCCCCTTTCTCCTTTGTTCTATCTTTTTTTTCTTCTTGTCTTCCTAAGCCCTTTGGAAAGTCGGTCTTCCCCTTTATTGATCATAGAGACATTTAGCTTGCCTTATGGTTTCCTCCAATGTCTTGGGATCATCATATTGTATCTTGTCACTATTAAATGATGGAAGCCCACTCAAGTAACTCTGAATTTTAACCTATTCATCCTTGATGAAAGCAACATGCTTTAGTAGCTATAAAAATCTTCTTCCATACCCATCTGTTGTCATACTCCCAAGCTTTAGTTAAGTATTTATTTTGAAAATACATTTTAAACTCCTTCCAAGTAACCTTCTTCCCATCAATGTGTTGCACTTGCACGAATTGATCCCACCACATTGATGCTTTTCCCTTTAGCTGATAGATGGATATTCTCCCTTCTTCCTTTGTAGAGTAATTATGCAGTTGGAAGTACTTCCTCATGCCCAACAACCAAGTCTCCACATATTCATCCTTCTTATGCTCACCATCAAAGGAAGGAGGCTTGATCTTATTCATTTCTCCCTGTAGCTCATCCACCCCAGTCCTTCTCTTATGCTTTCTGACAGGAGATGCACTTGAGCTACTGTGCACTTTCTTAAATGAATGCTTTGGTGAGTGATGGTGATGCCTATCAACACTTCTTGTTTTTCTTCTCTCATCATGAGTCCTATGACTTCTTGACTTGCTTGACTCTATCTCCTTATCCATTTTCTTTTCTATTCTATCCAAGGTTTGCATCAACCTGATATTGAAGTCATCTTGTTGCTTCTTGGCTTTCATAAGCCTCTCATTATCAATTTTATAGATCTGAACATCTTTTTGCAGTCCCTTTATGGTTTCTACCAAGTTTATGCACTCCTCCTTACTTTCTCTATGCTCATTGGATTTTGTACTATCAATACCCGTACCGAATACAAACCCCTGAATTCATCATCATAGTTGTAAGTTCTCTATGCATCTTCCATGGTTTTGACTCTTTGCGTTGATTCCATCCTGATCTAATTGCTATTTTAATTCTGCAAAATGTGTAGGCAATAAGATTTTTTAAACGAGTTCATGCAACAACTTCATGACGACTCTGCACCAATTTGTCAAAATCTTTTCTTCTGATTTCTTTGATGATTTTAGTGTCCCAATCAAAATTTATGGGCGAATAATTGGACTTCTTTGTCCAAAAATTTCCCATCGATTGCTTCCTCATGCAATTTTGAGTCTTGCGCAGTAGATTATGGTCATTTAGAATTCACCCAAATACCCTTTTACCCTTTCTTTCTTCTTTCTGAAGCCCATGCGTGCACTAGTATTCAACACGTACAAAAGCATGATGTCCATATTTAACATATACATCGCGTATCAATATTACACGTGCACTACTAGTTTTGCTCCTCACAACCAAAATTTTAGTGTGCACACCTGCGCACCATTGTTTTCTGTGCATTTCCAGCGTCGAACCCTGTAATGTCGAAATTTAGTGCGCACACTTGTGTATTCGTATTTTATGAGCACTATGGCCACACTGTGTTCCAATTTCGGCTACTTACCAGTGCGAATTTTGCTTTAAGTAGATACTCATCCCATGCAGACTCAATGTTGAAACTAGGGCTCTAATACCTATCTGTAACATACCCAGCCTCCTAGTCGGGTATCGTTACCACATTGTAACGTCTCCACTACTACAAACTCCCTAAATACAACTCTGATACCAATCTATAAAGTACCCAGCCTCCTAGTTGGGTGCCATTACCACATTGTAACGCCTCCACTACTGCAAACTCCCTAAATACAACTATGATACCAATCTGTAATGTTCCCATTACCAGCATTAACAAATGCCCTGATACAACTTTATAACATCCCCAACTTACTGTTGAGCAATGCCACTCCAAAAATCTAGTGTGCAAATTCTACACTGAAACGTTAATCTGTGCAGAAACACATGAGACAACGCACATGATCCCAAGTTGGACTGCGCTACACAAACTTTCCTCTTCAGAGACAAGTTATAATAACGAAATTAAGGTATAATACAACTGCATACACAATCATTTAGTGCACACAAGTATTATTGTGAGTGTAACCACTTTGAACACATGAATACTACTGCGCATGCAACCATTCTAGTGTCTCATGTAGATTCAATTCTCCTTGTGTGCATAGATCTGCTTCCCCGTGCACACATCAATTCCAGCCTCTTGCGCGCATGGATTATTTCCTTGCGCGCACGACAATTCTATCCTTGCCTCAGAAACTCATGACCTTTATTACAAAGTTAACAAACTGAAATATTTAATAACTGTCATACTCTGCATGTGCGACAATAATTACTGAATACAACATCATGCTTACATGTACAAACAACATCATATAGAATAACGACAATTAATTATATGCAACGTCATATAGGAAATAAACCCATATCAGACATAGATAATTAAGCACACAGTAAATTTGACAAGCACATAAATGACACTTATCTTTTTATAAAGAGTCACCAACTGTGCGTAGAGCTCAAACATCCCTCCCAACCATAGACTTTGTTGCTCATATACTTTCAGCAATAGGTCACCCCCAAGTTGGGGCTTAAACTCCACTAGGGAAAAATGATTCATAATTCCAAGCTAAGGTCTGATAATCAACATAATTGTTCATTTCAAGGTGCTCAATTGTTGCAACTAGCCTACAGTCTCTCATTCCCCACATGCTTATCCCACCCAAGGAAGTGTGCCCCTTCTCTGCTCAACAGTCTCTCGGCTGTCCCACTTCCCTTCCAGGGCTTCGGCAACAGGCCGAACAAGAAGTCTCAGAGCCCTGTAACTAATGCCCAGCGCACCATGGAACAATTCCTAGCAAATATCTCACCTAGAGAGAATTCTCACGGGCATGACAACCTGCTTCTTCAACAACAAATCTCTGATCTGGAGAGAATACTCACAGGCCTGACAACTTGTCTCTTCGACAACAAATCTCTCACTTGGAAAGAATGCTCATGAACCTGACAACCTGCCTCTTCGAAAACAAATCTCTCACCTAGAGAGAATGCTCACGGGCCTGACAACCCGCCTCTTCGACAACAAATCTCTCACCTGGAGAAAATGCTCACGAGCCTGACAACCCGCCTCTTTGACAACAAAGACTCTAGTTACTAGATGGAAAACCCCCTTTCCAAGCTTTTCTCTGCAAAGAAGGTAATGGTCGTTCCCCGTTCAGATGGTCCGACCCCTCAAGAAAAATGAGTGAATGCCCCCCCCAAAAAAATACACTAAGGTTCAACCATATATTTGCATGGTCATAACTGGACACTTGTCACCTTTAGAATTAGCTTTAGCCACTTAGTGACTTGTTCCCATCCCTCGGGAACTTAGGATAAATAAATATCCATAAATTATACTTTTGAAAATATTAATAAAATATTCCCGTGGACTTAAACCCCCCTTTTCCCTTTTTGGTGGAGTTTAGCCCTCTGTCTCTTTTCGACTGATTGGTTTGTGCACAATGCTGTGATTTTATTAATAATTTGAGAGTGATTACATTTTACAAGGATAGGCGCAATGCCTTTTTTGCATCGCGACTCGCCAACCCAATAACCACACACAAGCCTCATATATATATATATATATATATATATATATATATATATATGAGGCCGGAGAGCCTCTGTGTGGTTATTGGGCTGGTGAGCCTCAAGGTAATCCTCACACACTTACTCAGGTGAGCGCAACACTATGGAATGTGCGCACGCTTCCCTTGATGCGCAATCCACACACACTTACTCAGGTGCGCGCAACACTGTGGAATGTGTGTGCTCTTTCTTTGGGAAACAATCCTCGTGCACTACTCAGGTGCACGCAAAACTCAACCAAAACTTGGTGCCAACGGCTCACCAACCTATATGTACATTTTCATTTTCATTTACAATTGGGGTTCAGATTAGGGGTATTACAATTAGCAAGTTTCAAATTGAATTTTTCCAAGATTTCAAGCTCAATATTTGAGGAATACACAACACTACTGTCATACTGCCATCAATTTTTTTATCATTTCCAACTGTTACAATATTTAACAATACAATTATGTGTTAGATTATGAAATGAGAACATCCGGCTTAACCGAGCTGAGAGGTGCTTGATAACAAAAGGATGCAATCCATTACTGATTTATTAAAATGTCAAAAGAGATTTCTCATATATATTATGAAAGTTTAGACAAAACTTTTCAAAAAGCCCGGCACTCTGTTAATTCAAAGTCTATAAAATTTAAATGTCATATATACACTGGCAATGCAGAATTTGATGTGTATATATAGGTATATACACTTTGCAATATGAAATGAGAACATCCAGGTTAACCGAGGTGAGAGGTGCCTGATAACAAAATGATGTAATCCATTATTGATTTATTAAAATGTCAAGACGTTTTTTTCATATATATTATGAAAGTTTAGACAAAACTTCTCAAAAAGCCCAGCACTCTGTTAATTGAAAGTCTATAAAATTTAATTGTCATATATACATTAGCAGTGCAGAATTTAATGTGTATATAGGGATATACACTTTGCAATATGCAAAGCTTTCACTTTCACATCTAACAATGCATAGACTCTTAAGTGCAACACTGTGAGATGCTTATTACTTTGTAATATGCAGTGCTTTCACTTTCACATCTAACAATGTATAGACTCTTAAGTGCAACACTGTAAGATGTTTATTACTTCTCAATGGGTAACTTAGCAATGAAATCCAGTGAATCCTACGAACTTATGATTCACATAAATGGGACTTTCAAAGTCAATGAATGAAGGAAAACTGCAAAGACCAAGTACTTTAAGCTCAATGCACACAAGTTTAAAGTTATTATTTGAAAATGATTCTATTTTCTTTATCTTGATAAATTCAGAAATGAGAATTCTATGTTTGAAAGTCATTTGCTTTTATATTTATCATGCAATTTTTTTTTTATCATTGTCTTCAGTTTTTATTAAATAACACAATAAGAATTAGACTCAATTTATGCACAACAGCTAAAGTTTAAAAGCCAAAGTTAGAATTGAATTGAAAAAAGGCAGTCAAAACTGTGTCTGTGATAGCTCTACTTTCCACTTGAATGACTTTAATAAAGGAAACAAGTGATGAGGTACCGCATTTAAGAGTCTAATGGAAGGGATATATCCACCTCGTGTGTGTTGAGATACATGCCATCAAATGGTATATATCTCTGTTATCTAGACTCATGAAAGACTGCACTACTGGGTGTATGTTATTTGACATGAAAAACTGTAGATTGTGTGATTGATGAAAATGAAATGGTTATGAACATTGGCTATGCACATGCAATGCCATTCCAGTCCAATCCAAAAAAACATTAACTAACGTTCTTCCTGGGGGGAGGGGGAGGAATTTAGCTTTCCATTCCATTAAAGAAATAAGCATACAAGGCATAGCATGATAATAACACGGAAGATGTCAAGTGAGCTTGTCTGAAACACTTCTATCCCAAGTCAGTCATACATACATACATACAGGATAAATAACTCAAAACATAAGTTCGTTTGATAATATTGCTTGCCACTAAAAGATATAAAGGGAATAGAGCAACACTGGATTCGAAAATGGCCATGGCATCAAATTCATAAAACAAGGAGTAGAAGTGTCAGCATAAAACAAGGAGTAGACGTGTCAGTAGTAGTAAGCATTCTCCGATTGAGAATCAGAACTTGATCATACGAAAATTGTATGAGAGACGGTCAAGCTGGGCCTTGAATAAACTAGCAAATGAAAATCTGAATTTCGATCTGGAATCGATTGGGAGAGAGTTATAAGCAATGTCACCTGGCATATTCTTAACCTGCAGAAACATGGTATGGCCAATTTCCCTCCTCATAGCTTCGACGACCTTCATATCGATATTAATGGCAAGATTTCCTGAAGAAGCATCCCTGACATAGAATACATTGATCGCTTTATCCCCTCTAGTTGTCACATCTGCTCTTGTCACTGAGAGACCATTTTCACGGAACATGCGAGTAACATCCGAAAGAAGGCCTATTCTATCACTTGCAGACAGCTCAAGACTCAGGCCCTGTTCAGCAGGAGCCTAGAGGTTGTTAGATTCAGGGGCAGAGGCAGAGAATCAGATGATCAGATCATCATCTGAGTGAGTAATTAGTTGTATGAAACTTGAAAGATTTAGCATATGGAAGGAAACATGCACTGACCTCAGATGCCCTGCGTCCTATTGCAGCCTCCAAGCACTTGATAACTCTGTGTTTCTCACCTTCAGTGTCTAGGGTACAACCATCCATATGCCGAATGTAGTACTCCTGCAAGTGCAAAACCTTTATCCAATCAGCAAATTGAACACCTTATTGCCACACAAATTAATTGAGGACATGTGTTTAGTTCTTTTATGATTGAGGGAAACCAATTCTGGGAGAAATATTGAACACCTTATTGCCACACAAATTAATTAAGGACATATGTTTAGTTCTGTTATGATTGAGAGAAACCAATTCTGGGAGGGTCAAACACCTTCCCCTGTCACACAAGGGACTCTACACCAACTAAGATTTGAATCCGAACAGTTTGCATGCCAGCTCTTCATCTCAATCACTAAGCCACAAGCCACAGCCTTGTGGATTAAAATGCATATATTCTTATCCATTTAACTTACCTGCAATGCATAAGGTAAATTGCAAGTGATTGAAGCATGAAAGACAACATACTGCATGTCTGTCAAAGTACAGACTGTATCAAACAGCAACTTTGGTCTGTCTCTACACTGGATATTAACCACAGAATAGCCTTTTTCATTGCAGTTCTCGACGGTAATGACGGGCTTCATGTTTTCATCCAGTAAAGAGGGGTTTGAGGAATCAGAAGAACACTCATAGTCCCTGTCAGCAAACATCAACTGGTGCAGACGCCTCTCTCGGTGAGTTAAGCCCATGGAAAAATCTGTCTTGACCCCTTTGGTGCTATCATCATTCCCTTTAAGCACGTTTGAAAGCTGTCCCTTAATGGTAGACAGACGAACTTCATCCTCTATAGGCCGATTTGATGATTCATCGGTTACATAGACAACACATGCTACTCTCATATTATGGGTCCAAGATTCTGCTGCTACAACATTGCAACTAAAGCTTGTAAGCACTGCAGAAATTTCTGACAGAAGACCAGGGCGATCTGTCCCAGTCAACTCTATTGCTGTGTATTCTCCAATGGACTGTACACCTACAATCCTTCCTAAACATGTCTTCACCTCTCTACTGGAAATGACACGTTTTGCTCCCAAGGACTGCAGCAAGAAAATCAACAAATGTTAATTAGTACATCATCATAAACAATTCCAACAGATCCAATATACCAATGATCTGCACAACATCCTCTTGCCAAAAGGATTTAACTTCCAACATCAAAATAAAGCTACCTGTTGTATGTATTCAATGATGCTTTCATCTGTAAGTTTATCCCCAAGCTGGTCTGTCACATGAAACACTGTGACACAAAAGTAAAACTTGAATAATTCAGTCAAGCAATTGGCTGAGCCCCCTGCAATGCCCACAAGTAATTACAGCAGGATTTACAGAGATGAAAAGGGAAAGGTTCAATGATAGATCTAAAGGAGCGAGCTTACCATCCATAAACCATCCACCATCTGAAGAAATATATGCTTTTGAAATGGTTAGATCTAAATCAGTCAAAAGTTGGACCACTTCAAGAAGTATGCCATGCTTGTTCGCACTATCCACCTGCACAGAGATCATCCACAAAACAACTACTGGGAGAGAAGCACATCACCATGACAAAATTACTAACGGTCTGCAGTTGCACAGACCTTTCTTCAGCCTTGAGCTGAATCCATCCATCTATCCCCATGGGGTAAGCAGCAGTGGCATCATCCATGACTTCCACATCAATTACAAACTACACAAGCCCTCAGGGCCCAACCCTATGGTGGGCACATGTAGAGGTTTGGTCTGCATGCATAATCTTAATCAAGTCCTGGAACACCATCCTACCTATTACTCTCGAGATGCTACCTACCTTACAGCTATTTTATGTTGCAGAAAATCATGAAATTGCAAACTTTCAAATGCATAAAACTATTTTAAATGTGTCAAATGTGGCTCTATGGGTTGGTGAAAGCATGCAAGTAATATAGCTTCACAGATATTCAAATCCTACCAAATTTTTATGCTTATGCTCATGCTAACACATACAGCAAACATACCCAACACTCTGAACTTGAATTCATAAATCAAGACCCACTTTCTTAAGAATATATAACATAGTTAATAATTTGAAGAAAGATATGTTTTAAGAGCAATGAAAATAACAACATTGTGCACACATCTGTCAATTTATATTTATAACTTTTAATCAGAGTATGGTCCAGGCATGCATACCTTGATCAGAGTACAGTCCGGGCACGTATCATTGTCAATCGATACACTGCAACATTCATTGTAATGAAAACAAAATCCGCATAAATACTCCTCATGGAGAAAAGACCAGTAGATACAGATACATAAATGAATAACTAAAAGTTTTGCAAGCTACTATGCACCTTGGAGGATTGATCCTACGCTCCAAATTCTCATATTCTGGATCAAAATAAGGCCAAGAAACACTCTCCATCTATGCAACCAGTAGCGCTACCACTACCAGGCCAGATGCTGCTCTCAGGAGCGTCGGTGACTCAGAGAACTATCCCAAGCTCCCTCCCTAAATATACCAAGATAAACTCCCGTACATATAGACAAACGTTACGTGGATATGACCACAACAATAAAAATAAAAATAATACAATTGGCCTTCAGATTAGATTCCCCTCTCTTGCCAAAAATGCCAAAATGTTTCATCATTTTTTTGAACAGTAAGTTGGTGTAATTTATCCCTATGAGGTGAAGGTGAGACTTCAGATGGGACAAGATCAAGTACCTTTTTTAACAAAAGAGGAAAAAGATTTTTGCAACTTGAAGATTCCTCCATAAATGGTATGAATGGTATGTACAGTAATTAAAAAAAAATTGATCTTAATAAAAATAATATAAATGGCTTTTGGTTTAGTTTTTAATGTATTTTTAAGTAAGATTTAAAATTGGTTTTAATTAGTTAAAAGTTTGTTTGCATTATTAACAAGTGAAAGTCTATCCCTTTTGTACTACCAGTAAGTGAAAGTCTATTTCTTAAGTATGACAGAGAGTGAAAGTCTATGTATCACTAACGAGTTGTTGTCACTATCAATTGACAGTCTATCCCTTATGTATCATAATAAGTGAAAGTCTATCCCTTATGTATCACTAGTAAGTGAAAGTTTATCCCTTATGTATCACTAACTAGTTGTCATCACTAGCAATTGACAACTAAGTTATGATAAGTTTTTCCACCTTCAAAATAAATAAATAAATTAAATTCCTTATTTTTTTAAGATAATGCCAAAATTATTTCTATTACTTATTAACAACAAGTTGATATAATTAATCTACATAAAACATAATCTATAACAAATTGGTATAATAAATCTACATAAAACATAATATACAATTAAAGATTAAATTTTAAAAAAAGATGACCAAAATAATAGTTATTATAATAATAGAAATAATTTCAAGATATACACAATATTATAACATCTACATATTTATATACTCACTTCCCCTATGTTAAAAAACAAATTTAATAATTAATTATTTAATTTTGAAAGAATTTTAAAACTATTAATTAATTTAGATTTATTTTAATTTTGAGTTTCTCAAATATTGAAAGGATTAAGTGTTTGGTCATTAGTTTAATGGTATAAGATTAAGTGTTTGGTCATTAAACTTTTTTTAATGGTATAATTTAATTAATCATTTTGGTTTGGAAAGAATTTTAAAAAGTGATTAATCAGTTGATATCTATTTTAACTTTGAATTTATAAATATCTAGAAGGATCTAACTTTTGGAAGTGGAAACCTTTTTAATGATGTAATCATTTCTTATACTTTAAAAAAGTTACTTGTCAAGAGATTTGAATAGATTTGTAATTAAGATGAATATATGTTGTGTTTTAATCATTTTAAGAAGTTGTTTTTTTTTTTTGTTTTGTTAATATTGATTAATTAAAATCTTAATTAAAATCTGGTTTGGTGATTGGAATAAAGGCATCCCTATGCAAACAACTTAGGTTTAAACTTCAACGAGTGTAAAGCCCAAGCCCTTGCATGAAGGTGTGTCCCAAAATTGGTTTCCCTTTGTTAACAAATGAACTTAACACATGTTATATATATATATATATATGATAGACATTCATTTTTGTTATCATTATTTCTAATTGATACATGATGATATATATAATGACAATAACATTAAACTCAATCATTCACAATCTTTTCTATAATAAATTGTAGAATGTGTTTTTTTGGTAACCACAATATTATATCATTTATCCTTTTATATATATATAAGAGATAAACATTTATTTATTATTATTATTTTTATTCAATGATGATGTATTTATTTATTATTATTATTTTTAGTCAATGATGATGTATGATGACATCAACATTGCGTTCAATCATTTGTGACCATCTCCTTCCAAGTGGGTTGTTGCATACCAAGCTCACAATCACGTGTCCAAATTTAATAAGTAAAATTGACCCTAAATGAGTAGAGTTAATAGTATTATCATCGTTAATTCCAATCACTCAAATTGCCCTTAAGTAACTAATTGTTTTAGTTGTTAACATTAATATATTGTTGTTGGTTTTGGTTTAGTTGTTAACATTAGTATTGTTGTTGGTTTTTTAGGAGCCTCAATATATGTGGTTTAGAAGCTCTTATTTTTGGAATTCTCAAATTTAACGTTGTTGCTTGTGAGATTAGTGATTGTCAAATGTTCATTGTTTTATAGTTATCTCATGAATGCTCTGGCCACTTCCCACTCTTTGTGGTTGATACATTTATAAATATACAACAATTTACTACATATCTACAATCACATAGGTTATAATGTATATATTTGTTAGTGGTTTTTTCCACGTGGCCACCATTGAGTTGGTGTTGAAAAGTAAATGTTGGATATAATTTTTTGAAGTTTTTACATTAATTTTTATTGAAATCTTTAAAAATTGTTGAAATTTTATATTTAAATTATTGAATTTGTATAATTTGAGTGTTTTGATAATTTTTTAAAATATTAAATTTATTTATTCAATTTAAATAATAGAAAAAGATGATTTCATTTATATCTATTTCGTCTGATTCTAATGAAAAAATTCAAAAAATAGAATGTTTAGACAACACTCTTTTTTAATAGTTTTTTTTTTTAATAATGAGATTCTTATTTTGAATGAGACTTATTGGGTGTCACAATGAATGTCTATATAAACATGCTATGATTTCATTGGTGATAGATTTAAATTTATATTTGATTGATATTGTCTATGGTGTTGTCTATGCTGTATATGTGGCCACCATCAAGTTGGTGTTGGAAAAGTAATAGCTTGTGAATTTAAAAAGTAATTGAACATGAAGATTGTGATTGCATGTTTAATGAGATGCTTATTTTGAATGAGACGGCAAGTTTTAGTTGAGTGTTAGAATAAATGTTTATATATAAATATGTTATTATTATTTTTTTTTATGGGTAAGATATTTAGATTTTGTTGTTGTAATTTAAATATGTTTTATTATTATTCAAAATAGTAGAAAGTAAATTAAGATTTTTTTTGGATGGATAAAATTATAGATATTTAAGTATTAATATTGTAAAATTAAGTTTTAGTAAGAGTATTTAAATGTAATAAATATATTTTGACATTAAAAATAAGGATTTCAACAATTTAAAATTGTAATTTTAATAAAGATTTTATGATCAGATTTTAGTTATGGTAAATTAGAAAAAGTCAGAATTATAAAATATTTAACTTTTTTTAATATAAATTTAGATTTATTTGATTGTTCTTTAAAACATAAATATATTTCTAAAAATATATTTATCCTCATTTCAATTTGATTTGAAAAATAATTTTTTTATATAAAATGAATAAAGTAAAAGTTGTTATTATTATTATTATTAATTTTTTTTTAGGGGGTGTATACTTGATTATGATTATGATATGTAAATTGATAATAATGTACTTATTTGTTTTTTAAGGTTTGTTATAAACCAAAATGAAAATGATGTAAATATCATGTATAGATTCTTAGTGTGGAGTCAAAGGACTAAATAGCCCTAAGTTTTATATTTATTGTATTTCTTAAGGTTTTTTTTTTCTAGTTTGACATGTGAGGTTTATAATTTATTATGTAAGTTATTGTATTGCAAAAATAAAAAACAAAACTATATAATGCAATAAAATGTGCACATGGTAAACATTGTTAGGATCACAAGGGGCTATTGTCATGGATTTGCAATCTGTGTGGAATTTTTATGATGACTTGGTGTGCCCAAGTTGCTCCGACACCTATAGTCATACGTCATTGCCTTGCCTCGACCATAGTGGCTTTGACAACCTATGCTTATTACAACCAGACTACGCCTCTTCACTCAAAGTCTGCCCATAACTTCACCTTGAGCTACAACAAGTTAGATAAACCAAGTCCTACTCAACTCAATCTATCCAACAAACTTGCTAGGCACGCGTCCAACCATGGCCTCAAGTGTTCCACAACAATACAACACTTAGTCAATTATAACACTTAGCCAATACAACAATATGCAAAAGAATAACAACATTCAAATACATAGAAAATCCACAATACACATCATACGGGGATGAGTGGCACTAAGCCAGTGCCTTACACTCTTTTATTCAATATATATGAATGCTACAATGATACAAAGAGGGGATCTCAACCACTACCTACAACTCAATTACAATAGTACAAAGATATCAAGGAAAGTCATCTTCTACAAGACTACCTCCAACCTTCACACAAGCCAACCCTTGAAGCATCCGTCAACTTTCCTCATGCAAGTCATGTCTTCTTTTTGCTCACTTAGCCAACTTAGTGACCTACGACGTAAACCCTTGTCCAATACAACCATCGGCCTCTAGATGACTCTTCACACTTCTTTCTCTCTTGTCTCCTTGGTCGATCCTCTTAATGATGCTTAGCTCATTGATGCATCTCCATACTTATACATGCCTTTCTCAACACTTGGAAACTTTCATTGCATGGAGTGGACCCAAGCATCATTAATCCAAATCGTTTTGTCTCGCACACTAGCCCACTTGAGTTTCCCCAAGTCTGCCTCGTCGTTTGTCTGCCCAAGCTATTGTGCCCTGGTTGTCTCATCCATTGAATCACTCTGTTCCATGCCCAAGTCATATGACTGTCCACGCCCAAGTGCATCAAAGTTCGATGTGTCTGCAACTCCATCGCTCACAATTCATGGGGACAAATCCCCCCTTTGGGTCTACACATCCAACTTGTGCATTCAAGTCGTCCAATGAATGTGTGCCCAAGGGAGTATGCCTGACGAGCATAGTCTGTAATTATGATATGTGGAAACTTGTGCCCTAAGGAACCTTGATCGCCCCTTGCAATCCAAAAGTGTGGAATGCTTAACTCCTTCCATCCATATGAAGTCTTGGCACTCCAATTCCTCAAGCCTCTAGGCAAGCCCATCCAACTCCCTTGGTTTGTCCAACTTAACTATGTACGGGGCATGCCCAATCCATCTGCAAGTGTGCTTGAGTTCTTTCCATCATGCACTTTGCATGTCTGTAGTAGCACTCAACTTATCCATGCCATCTTGCCAATAGGTCAAGACGTCTCACTGTCCATAGTGCCCCTTGTTGTAGGCCAAGGTAAGTCTTCATCATGCGCCTTGCCATGGGCCAATGCGACTTGGTCGACTGAAATGTCCATCCATGTTAATGAGACAAAGGTGCATTGTGCCTCTCTAGGTGAGGACCTTACATCCCCCCATTAAAATTCATTTCCATCCTCAAAAACATCTCAAGAACCTCTTATTATCAAGTTTAATCAAATATGTTCCTCCATCCGCAGTCGTCACCCAACTCTTCTGCGTTGTTCAAGACAAATTCATGAGGCATCTGCTCACTATCCACTCCACAAGAGCTTCCTACTCAACTTTGTCGATAATGCCTCTAAGTATTGATTTATGTGAAGGATACAATTGGATCTGTCACCGCTACGCTAGTTGTTGTAACTGCCTCAATTCTTTATTTTTCCAAAATGTCCAAGCCTCATGCCTTCCAACCTACTACTGCATCCATACTTCAACATGTTCATCCATGCTTTTGCACATTGGTACCCCTCACATGTTGAACTAGTTGGATATTTAATCCAACCATCACACTCAAGCTATGAGAATGCACATCCTCATGTTCAAATGACCTTTTCCTTTTGCAGTTCGATCATGCTACACAACTCTTCACGGACCAAGGAAAACTTACAATCTTTTCCTTCTGTTGCCAAGTTTCCTTCTACAACCCGACATCCTACCAAGGCAAGGTCACCACCTTCCCTTCATGTCGCTAAGTCAAAGCAACATTTTCTGAGGAACCTTCTCCAAAGGAGCTTCTAGGCTTCACTGCTTGCTCCTAGGCAGTGAGCCAACTATGTGCTACTCAATGATGGGTCAATGGTAGGTAGTTGCGTAAGCCACCACCACTGTTCACATTCCTTCTAGAGTCTGTCAATTCCTACAGAGACTTTTGAAAGTCACCATACTTATGTGTCAAGTATATCAACAGAGGTATGTTCACCCAATTTTTCCCTCACCTTATTCTAACAGTCGTTCAATATCTAGGTCATATGGCCATTCACCCTACCCAAGTGTACCCAAGGAAGGGTCGACCTCCTCCTTAGTCCTCATGTACCAAGGTTGTTGTATCTCTACCTTGTTGACTTGGTTTGTGGATAGACCTGTCCCATACTCCTCAAACATATCACAAGTCTCCTCAGTCAAAACTTCCATTGTCTCCAATTGATTTCCCAAGTCTAAAACGTCTTGCTTGCTAATGCAGCCCCCCCAACTCCCCCGTAGGGCTGCACAAACTCCCGGTCTTGGATCCTCCGATTCTCAAGTCGAAAGACTCCCTGAAACCTTAAAGTTCCCCTTCTGTATCTAAACACAGCCCCCCCCAGCTTCTTGGTGTAGTTCTGACAGCAACACGCAACCTTCCCCCTTCCGTTCTGTGTGAAAAATCAAAGTGTCAACATTAGCTCCCTTTCGGATAAGCCCTCACTTGATGTGACCTAGGGTTATGACCACATGATTGCAGGTGTGGTCACAAGCGATATGGAATTAAACCACTTTTGGGCCCGCAATGCTTCTCCAGCCTACACGTGTCCTCCAGACGAAACCACGATTCAAATTGCAGCCCGCCTTCGATTCTTTAACCTCCTCGCAACTTTTGTCCCCGCAATGACATGGGATTGTCAATCTCATGATCTTGACGATAACGTCCAAATCGACGTTCAGATCTGTGCCCTCTTTATCTATGGACCATATCATATCTCCCTCAATCAACGACCAAGGTTTTCTTCGCAATTCCGGACTCCGGGAGTTTGAAATCTCAAACTCAGCTCTCTTCCATACCCCAACTTTCAAGAACTATTGTTCTACGAACACATATCCCGAAATCAATGATCCTTCCTTCACTTGGGTGTTTGATCTTTCAAACTAGATCAACGGTCCAACGACCCCTTCTCGATCGATGGTCGATATTTCCTCTGGGCTCCGGACTTCTGAGATCTAAAATTTCGAACCCTTTTCCTTCTCCTCAAATACGCAAAATCCTGCCACGTGTCCTCTTAGATCGGATGACCTAGGATTACTTCGGGTCTTTACCCGAAATGCTCATATCTTCGCCACGTGCCCCTTCTGGATCTGACGGTCCAGAATCTCCTTTCA
>ML795984.1:238592-270743 GCA_009831015.1 Picea engelmannii
TTTTCCTTCTCCTCAAATACGCAAAATCCTGCCACGTGTCCTCTTAGATCGGATGACCTAGGATTACTTCGGGTCTTTACCCGAAATGCTCATATCTTCGCCACGTGCCCCTTCTGGATCTGACGGTCCAGAATCTCCTTTCATGAATCGAGATTTCGCGACTTGCGACTTCCAAGTCACAATTTCCTTCACATCCCCAACTTCTGAAATTCCGATATTTCAGGACGCTCCTAATCTAACGGCTCGCGCTCGTCTGGATCTAACGGTCTGGATCTCGTCAGGATTTCGTATATCGGGATTTTGCGTATCGTGAAGTCGAAAGACTCTTCACCTCTGTTCTTTCGATCTTCGAAATTTTGAAATTCTCCCTGGGCAATCAACGGTCCAAATCTCTCCTCAATCAACGACTGGGATCTTTTTGCGATTTCGTGTTTCGTGAGTTTCACGAATTTTCCCTTTGACTTCTTTGAGTCGCGAGTTAGAAAAATGATGATCATTCACCACACGTCCCTTCCGATGGACGATTATGATGATGTCGAGATTTCACGACTTTACAAAACCCTCTCTCCTGTGCAACTCCAAAGAGTTAAAAATCATGCACGTTCCTTTGGATCCAATGTCTATTGGTCCATGCACTCAGATCTGATGGCTGAGATCTGATTCCCCTGTACTCATTTCTCCTCTGCCTGGACGTAGATCTAACGGTCCAAGTTCTTCTCCACAATCGATCAGATGGTTGTTGTCGCTCCTCCTCCTGAGCTTCTGATACCTCTTCACCTGGAAGATTTATCCGTTTTCAAAGGTTCCCAACCTTTGTTCTCCTGACGAATCCGCCTCTGGGATTTCGTCAAAATTCGTGAAAAGTGTTATCTCTTCTGAGATTCTATCCTTAAAAAGGATTTCGATCTCCCATGCACACCTTGCATTCTCAGGATTTCGAATAACTCAGTTCGAAGGATTTTCTTGAAAAGAAAATGCTTCTCGCCCACCTGGCGTTCTTCTGTGCTGGTCCTTTGAAGCTTGTTGGATTCTTGACACTGCTCACACCTTGCACTTGGTCTGAGTTTCTCTGGTTCTCTCCGAGTCAATTCGAGAATCAGTCGATGCACTTCTTTTGTTCGAGATGCACACCTTGCATACAAGTATCAGAAGAGAAATGATTGAAACTCAACCAACTTCGTCACGAACTCATACAATTAATCTCTCGAATAATCATACATGAACGAGTTGGAACAAATCATACACACATAATAACATTCATTCAATCACACATGAAATGAACATAGTCCAAGAATTTGGGACAATTTCTGTCTGTTCTATTCATTCATGAAAAACAAAATACATAGTGCTTATGCTACTCTACTCTTCTCTACTGATCTCCCTATCTTGTCTTCTGTTCTACTCTATTACAATGCAATATTGAAAAACTATCTAAGGACTACTCCACGAGCTCTCTCGTCCTGTTATGAAATCTATCATTTCAAATTCAAAGCTATTACCTACTCTGTCCTATTACAATAACTACTAGTTATTGCCAGATAGAGTCGACACTCCATATTTGCATTTCTTACAATCCTTCAAGACTTTACAAACACGTTACATTTTAAAAATGTTTTTACAAAAATATCTCAACAACCAATTAAATTCTGAGTTAAATGCCTGATTTGAAACTCTATCATTGTTGAGATGTCATTTGTCTACCTCCACGCGTGCGTTGTTGACTTTGAAGGCGATGCTCCTGCATCATACTCCTCTGGTTAAAAAAATTCATGGATTCTTGTCCATGAGCTCCTGCACTGTCTTTCCATCCTTCAAAATATCGATTTCTGTGACCCAACTTTCATCTTCCATTGGATGATCTTTCCACTTCTCCAAGTATTCATGATATGTCTTTCTCCTGGTTTTCTTTCCATCCCTTTGTTCAATAATTTTCTCCATTTGAGGTTTTTCTGCTGTGGGCAATTGCTCTTTCCACAGAATTTCTTTCTGATCATCTAATTCTCCTGCTTCATCTGTCCTGTAAGGATATAGGTCGACAACATTGAATATCAATGATATCCCAACATTGTCTAGCAACTCAATCTCATAAGCATTGGCTGCGAATTTTCTGAGAATCCTACACGGTCCTACCTTCTTCATCTTCAATTTGTTATGCGTTCCCCTTGGAAACCTCTCTTTTCTCAAATGAGCTAAAACTTCATCTCCAACTTCAAATTGAACTTCTCTTCTCTTTTGATCAACTCTGCTCTTGTATTTTTGACTATTTTCTTGTAGCTGCTCTCTAACTCTGTCATGGAGTTTCTGCATTTATTTTGCAAAATCCTCTGCTCCAGCACTTCTGAGCTCATCTTGACTCAAATCTCTCAACTCTATAATTCCTCTTGGTTGTATACCATACACAATTTCAAATGTAATTTTTCCTGTGCTCCTGTTCACTGAATTGTTGAATGCAAATTCTGCTTGTGCTAGAATCTGATCCCATTGTCAACCTTGCTCAATGACTAAACTTCTTAATAAGTTTCTGAGACTTCTGTTTACTACTTCAGTCTGTCAATATGTCTAAGGGTGATATGCTGAACTAAAGGATAAGTTCATCCCCAACCTCTTCCATAGAGTCTTCCAAAAGTGTCCTACGAATTTGGTGTCCCTGTCTGAAACTATGCTTCTCGACAATCCATGTAGTCTCACTACTTCTCTGAAAAATAAATTGGCGATGTGTGTGGCATCGCTTGTCTTTTGGCATGGTACAAAATGTGCCATTTTTGAGAATTTGTCCACCACAAAAAATATGGAATCGCTCCCTTTTTGAGTTCTAGGAAATCCCAAAACAAAATTCATACTGATTGCATCCCACGACCTTTCTGGAATTGGTAATGGCTGATACAAACCAATGTTCTGTTGTCTTCCTTTTGCATACTGAAAAATTATGCATTTGTTCACGAACTTCTTCAATTTCTCTTGCTGCAACCTTTCCATCACTAAGGTCAAATATCTTAAGTGTTCTTCCTTCGTCTTGGTGAAGATTAGTATGTCATCGAGATATACTATGACAAATTTTCCTATGAAGTCTTTCAACACTTCATTCATTAACCTCATAAATGTGCTTGGTGCATTTGTCAACCCAAATGACATGACCAACCATTCAAGCAATCCTTCGTTTGTCTTGAATGTTGTTTTCCATTCATCTCCCTCTCATCTCTGCATTTGATGATATCTGCTCTTCAAGTCTATCTTGGAAAAATAGCTTTCTCCACTCAAACATTCCATCAAATCATCCATCCTTGGGAAAGGGAATTTGTATCTAATGGTTATCTTGTTGATGGCTCAGGAATCCATACACATCCTCCATCCTCCATCTTTCTTTGGACTTAGCACAATCGGTACTGCGCATGGGCTTAGGATTTCATTTACTAACCCTTTATCAAAAAACTCATGGACTTGATTCTTGACCTCCTCATTCTCTCTAGGTGTCAACTTATAAGCTTCTTTGTTTGGTAAACTAGCTCTTGGAATAAGGTCAATATGATGGCTTATGCTCCTAATGGGTGGAAATGAGTGTGGCAACTCATCCACGACTATATCAGCAAAGTTTTCTAATAGTTCTTGGATTTCTACAGGAAAGTCTTCTACAAAAGTATTCGTAAGGATAACTCTAGGCTTCCTCACTACGAAAAACTGCATTTCTTTCTCCTTCTTGACTTCTTTTAAGAGCTCCTTCCCACTCATGAGAAGTATGCTTGAACTAGCTTCTCTCTTTTGTTCCTTGTCTTCTATGGGTAACAACATATGTGTTCTGCCATTTTTTTCTAGGGTATAGGTATTCTTTCTTCCATCATGAGTAACTTTTCGGTCATACTGCCATGGCCTCCCCAATAAAATGTGACATACATCCATAGGAATTACATCACATAATATTTCATCTTTGTAACCTCCTATTTTAAATTCAACTTGGCATTGTTGACTTACCATGACTTGATGTCCTTTCTACAACCACGATACCTTGTATGGCTTTGGATGTGCAGTTGTCTTCAATTCCAACTTTTCCACCATCTCCATGGATACTAGATTTCCAGTGCTTCCACCATCCATGATCACCTTGCAAACTCTGTCTTTCGACTTACAAGTAGTTATGAACAGGCTTGTTCGTTGAACTGGTTCCTCTGGTTCCTTTTTTGGTTTAAGAAGGATCTTCCTCATCATGAGGTTTCTTCCTCCTTCTGTTTCTTCTGCTTCCACATGTTTCTGTGCTTCGACAATGTGTGCTTCTCCACCTTCTCTCTTTCTATCAGGACATTCCCAAGATTTATGTCCTTCTTTTCCACGGGTATAACATTTAACTACACCTCCTCTGTCTCTTCCTCTTCCTCTACCTATGGAAAAAGAACCTCTTCCTCCATGCTGTCCTTCTTTAGAACTTCCACCCTTCTCATGGTGACTATGTTGTTTGTCAACTTCAAGCTTCGACTTCTATAACTTCTCTCTGTTGGTTCCCTTGCCTCTGCTTGAATTTTCACCTCTGCTTCATTGGCTTTGCTTCCTGGCCAATTTTTCCTCAGCTTTCAAGGCTGCTTGATAAGCATCATCGAATTTACTGACAGACATCATGCTGATCTCCTCTTGTATTTCATATCTCAGCCCATTGATGTATCTGGCTGTCTTCTCATCTTCATTCTCTTTCTATCCAACCCTGATGTTCAATTGGTAAAATTCTTTAGTGTATTCCTTCACTGATAAACCCCTCTATTTCAGATTCTGCAATCTTCTGTAAAGATTGATTTGGTAATACTTCGGGATAAATTTGGCCTTCAACTTGGCTACCATCCTATCCCAGTTTTTAATTTTCTGCTTACCATTTCTCCTGCCTTCGGCTTGCAGTTCATCACACCATAACACTGCATGACCTTTTATTCCTGTCACTGCATGCTTCACCATCTTGTCTTCTTCGATATCTTCGTAATCGAAGTATTTTTCCATTGCACGTACCCGATCCAACAATTCTTCAACTTATAAATTGCCTTTATACATAGGTACCTCTATTCTTGCTCTAGCTCCTATCTTTGAAACAACTTTTATCAAGCGATCTTGTGCAACATCCTCTGCTACATTTTCTTCACCCTCTGCTTATTCTTCGCTCTTAGCTTCACTGATATCACTAGCGTCTGGTGCTCTTCTCTGTGTTTTCTACATGGTGTCCAATGTCATTCGGAGTCACCTCATTTCTTCTTCCATTTCTACATTCTCTCTGCGCCTTCTAGGTGGCATGATTTCACTGCATCACCTACAAACAAAAATTAAATTCCTTTGATACCACACATGATACCAACTTTCCTCCTTTCTCCTTTTGTCTGTTCTCTGCAAACAAATTTAAAATCAACTCTGATACCACTTGATGCATCCCCCCTACTCCCCCGTAGGGATGTGCGAACTCTCGGTCTTGGATCCTCCGATTCTCGAGTCAAAAGACTCTTTAGAACCTTAAAGGTCCCCTTCTATATCTAAACACAGGCCCCCTCGGCTTCTTGGTGCAAGTCTGACAACAACCTGCGACCTTCCCCCTTCCGCTCTGTGCAAAAACACAGAGTGTCGGTGTTAGCTCCCTTTCGGATAAGCCCTCACTTGATGTGACCTGGGGCTATGACAATGTGATTGCGGGCGTGGTCACAAGAGGTATGGAATTAAACCACTTTTGGGCCCGCAATGCTTCTCCAGCCTACACGTGTCCTCCAGACGAAACAACGGTTCAAATTGCAGCCCGCCTTCGATTCTTTAACCTCCTCGCAACTTCTGTCCTCACAATGACACGGGATCGTCGATCTCATGATCTTGACGATAACGTCCAAATCAACGTTCATATCTATGCCCTCCTTATCTATGGACAAGATCAACTCTCCCTGAATCAACGACCAAGGTTCTCTTCACAATTCCGGACTCCGAGAGTTTGAAATCTCAAACTCAGCTCTCTTCCATACCCCAACTTTTTGGAACTATCAGTCTATGGACACCTGTCCCGAAATTAATGGTCCTGCCTTCACCTGGGTGTTTGGTCTTTCAAACTAGATCAATGGTCCAATGACCCCTTCTCAATTGATGTTTGATATTTCCTCCGGGCTCTAGACTTCTGAGATCTCAAATTTTGAACCGTTTTCCTTCTCCTCAAATACACAGAATCTTGCCACGTGTCCTCTTAGATAAGACGACCTAGGATTACTTCGGGTCTTTACCCGAAATTCTTAGATCTTCGCCACGTGCCCCTTCTGGATTTGACAGTCCAGAATCTCCTTTCTTGAATCAGGATTTCATGACTTGCGACTTCCAAGTCACAATTTCCTTCACATCGCCGACTTTTGAAATTCCGATATTTTGGGACGCTCCTAATCTAACGACTCGCGCTCCTCTAGATCTAACGGTCTGGATTTCGTCAGGATTTCACATATCGTGAAGTCAAAAGACTCTTCACCTCTGTTCTCCCGATCCCTGAAATGTAGAAATTCTCCCTGGGCAATCAACGGTCCAGATCTCTCCTCAATCAACGACTGAGATCTTTTCGCGATTTCACGTTTCACGATTTTCACGAATTTTCCCTTTGATTTCTTTGAGTCGCGAGTCAGTGAAATGTTGATCGTTCACCATGCGTCCCTTCTGATGGACGGTTCTGATGATTTCAGGATTTCATGACTTTGCAAAACCCTCTCTCCTGTGCAACTCCAAANCACACATGATACCAACTTTCCTCCTTTCTCCTTTTGTCTGTTCTCTGCAAACAAATTTAAAATCAACTCTGATACCACTTGATGCATCCCCCCTACTCCCCCGTAGGGATGTGCGAACTCTCGGTCTTGGATCCTCCGATTCTTGAGTCAAAAGACTCTTTAGAACCTTAAAGGTCCCCTTCTATATCTAAACACAGGCCCCCTCGGCTTCTTGGTGCAAGTCTGACAACAACCTGCGACCTTCCCCCTTCCGCTCTGTGAAAAAACACAGAGTGTCGGTGTTAGCTCCCTTTCGGATAAGCCCTCACTTGATGTGACCTGGGGCTATGACAATGTGATTGCGGGCGTGGTCACAAGAGGTATGGAATTAAACCACTTTTGGGCCCGCAATGCTTCTCCATCCTACACGTGTCCTCCGGATGAAACAACGGTTCAAATTGCAGCCCGCCTTCGATTCTTTAACCTCCTCGCAACTTCTGTCCTCACAATGACACGGGATCGTCGATCTCATGATCTTGACGATAACGTCCAAATCGACATTCAGATCTATGCCCTCCTTATCTATGGACCATATCAACTCTCCCTGAATCAACGACCAAGGTTCTCTTCGCAATTCCGGACTCCGAGAGTTTGAAATCTCAAACTCAGCTCTTTTCCATACCTTAACTTTTCGGAACTATCAGTCTATGGACACCTGTCCCGAAATTAATGGTCCTGCCTTCACCTGGGTGTTTGATCTTTCAAACTAGATCAATGGTCCAATGACCCCTTCTCAATTGATGGTTGATATTTCCTCCGGGCTCTAGACTTCTGAGATCTCAAATTTTGAATTGTTTTCCTTCTCCTCAAATACACAGAATCTTGCCACGTGTCCTCTTAGATAAGACGACCTAGGATTACTTCGGGTCTTTACCCGAAATTCTTAGATCTTCGCCACGTGCCCCTTCTGGATCTGACAGTCCAGAATCTCCTTTCGTGAATCAGGATTTCACGACTTGTGACTTCCAAGTCACAATTTCCTTCACATCGCCGACTTTTGAAATTCCGATATTTTGGGACGCTCCTAATCTAACGACTCGCGCTCCTCTAGATCTAACGATCTAGATTTCTTCAGGATTTCAAATATCGTGAAGTCAAAAGACTCTTCACCTCTGTTCTCCCGATCCCCAAAATGCAGAAATTCTCCCTGGGCAATCAACGGTCCAGATCTCTCCTCAATCAACGACTGGGATCTTTTCGCGATTTCACGTTTCACGATTTTCACGAATTTTCCCTTTGATTTCTTTGAGTCGCGAGTCAGTGAAATGTTGATCGTTCACCATGCGTCCCTTCCGATGGACAGTTCCGATGATTTCAGGATTTCATGACTTTGCAAAACCCTCTCTCCTGTGCAACTCCAAAGAGTTAAAACTCATGCACGTTCCTTTAGATCCAATGGTTGTCGGTCCATGCGCTCATATCTGATGGTTGAGATCTGATTCCCCTGTGCTTGTTTCTCCTCTACCTGGACGTAGATCTAATGGTCCAGGTTCTTCTCCACAACCGATCAGACGGTTAGGTCGCTCCTCCTCCTGAGCTTCTAATATCTCTCCGCCTAGAAGATTTATCCGTTTTCAAAGGTTCTCAACCTTTGTTCTCCCAACGAATCCTCATATGGGATTTCGTCAACACTCATGAAAAGTTTTATCTCTTCTGAGCTTCTATCCTTAAAAGGATTTCAATCTCCCATGCACACCTTGCGTTCTCAGAATTTTGAATAACTCAGTTAGAAGGATTTTCTTGAAAAGAAAATGCTTCTTGCCCACCTGGCATTCTTCTGCGCTGGTCCTTAGAAGCTTGTTGGCTTCTTGATGTTGTGCACACCTTCCACTTGGTTTGAGTTTCTATGGTTCTCTCTGATTCAATCCGAGACTCAGTCGACGCACTCCTTACGTTTGAGATGCACACCTTGCATACAAGTATGAGAAGAGAAACGATTGAAACTCAACCAGCTTCGTCACGAACTGATACAGTTAATCTATCGAACAATCATACATGAGTGAATTGGAACAAATCATACACACATAATAACATTCATTCAATCACACATGAAATGAACATAGTCCAAGAATTTGGGACAATTTATGTATGTTCTATTCATTCATGAAAAACAAAATACACAGTGCTTCTGCTACTCTACTCTGCTCTATTGATCTCCCTATCTTGTCTTCTGTTCTGCTCTATTACAATGCAATACTGAAAAACTATCTAAGGACCACTCCACGAGCTCTCTCGTTTTGTTATGAAATCTATCATTTCAAATTCAAAGCTATTACCTACTCTGTCCTATTACAATAACTACTAGTTATTTCCAGATAGAGTCGACACTCAACAACTGATTAAATTATGAGTTAAATGCTTGATTTGAAACTCTGTCATTGCTGAGATGTCATTCGTCTGCCTCCACACGTGCATTGTTGACTTTGAAGGTGATGCTCCTGCATCACCTGCCCAAGCATACTTCCGTCAATGTATCCATTGCATGCACCGTGGAGTCCATCATGACCTCAAGTCTGGGAAGCCTCTATTCCAAAATATTCATCACACCATTGTCCATCGAAGATGTCTGAGACTTCCTCCTGAAGTCCCACCTTTGGTTCACCCATCAAATCCAACTCATCCAAGTCCTCCATAGCAGGATTGTTTGGCTCCTTGATTGTTCGCACCAACTAGACTCAAGGAGGCCATTCATCCAAGTTCCAAGGATAATTTTAAGGATGGAAATTTATATTAAAATGTAGAAACCCGGGCTAATCTTACTAGTCCTTAATATGCAAAATGTAAAATGTTTGGCAATAGTTTGGTAAAAAAATTCAAATTTCTAAGGATTTTATATAGTTTCTACAAATTTTTGGTGATTTTTAAGGTAGAATAATTTTATTCTATGGAATTTGGGAAAATTGTTTTTAGAAAAAATGGAGATTGGAGAATCTTTTTTTTGGGAAAAACCATGGAAAATTAGCCCATTAATGAAATTTAGCCCCTAAAATCATATATGTATCCAACCTCCTCACAACTTCACCTCATAGTAGGGACTACACATGGGTCTTGGCGTGAAAATACGACTAAATATTCTAAGTGAGGGATGGGTGTTGCCTTCTCCCTCCTTAAGAATTCTTGCCCAAGGACAATCTCAAAATCATCCATAGACACTATAGTGAAACTTCCGGTTCCACTCTAGTCTTCAAGCTTCAAAGTGACTTCCTTGGTCGTGCCAATCACTTTCTCTATGCTCAAATTCACTTCCCGGTTCAATTTGCAACCCAAGTTCCTTCACAATCTCTTCCTTCATAAAGTTGTGGTTCACTCCATTGTCAACCATCACAATCATTCACCTTTTGTTCAATTCTACTGGAACATAACAAATATTCGTAACATATTTCTCTTAGCTGGATGTGGATCCTCCCTCTAAGAAAACACCCAAGACTTGCAAGACTCCCACAGATGGTTTGTCCACTTTCTCCACCGCAAACAACTTTTGTTTCAAGGGACAATTCTTTTCATAATGATCTTTAGCACAAATCCAACATGATATAGGCTTACATTTGTCCTCAGGGGCACCTAACTGCTTGGCCTTGTCCTCGCCGATATTCCCAGATGACTTCGCTTTTCCCTTGTCTTTGTTCTTGTTCTTTCCATGCTACTTTTCACCTTGTCATCCTCACTGTTCCTTGGACCACCCTTGCTTCTACTTTGTAGTCCAATAGTTTGTCTATCGTGGTGATGGTTACCGCAAGGGTTTGCAAATTTTGGCATTGTAGGTCACTTTGCGCCCAAGGTTGTAGTTCATTCATGAAGTGGAACAATCGGTCTTCTTCCAACATGTCCTTGATCTCCAACAAAAGCCCAAAAATTTGCTTGATGTAGGCTTGGATCCACCTAGTATGCTTGAGAGCCAACAACTGATTTCATGAGATCCAAGACTGGTTCCCTAGCCCAAACTGAGCCTTCAAAGACTTTGAATTCTTTTAATAGTCATTGGAGTGGCATTCATCTTGGTTTTCTTATTAGCTTCCTTCTTGGGGTTGACCACTCCACTCGAGGGATCTTAGACTACATTCCCTTTGATAAGATCGATTGCTTTGATTCTTATGTGAATGCCCAATTTGTACTTGATGAAGATACCAAGATGTAACAAAGACCATTGATGTTTAATTGGAATGGGATATTGTCTACCAATTTAAGGTTGAGAACACTTCCGAGAATTTTATAACTCATGATAAATGTGACATGATTTTCCAATGTTTTTTTTGTGAGTGCAAGACTTTGAACTATGTATTTTTATAAGATTTATAAGATTTGACCATTCTCTTAACTATAATGGTCTCAATAAAGTTTATTATTGAACTAACATATAAAATTAGGATCTCCCTTCCTTGTCTAATGTTGTATGTTGGATGTTGATGCATTATTCCTATTAATTTTTTATTTTTTATTTTTTGCATCTAGAGGTGTTTTACAAGGAGTGGGCTAACTTGGGAGTCATCTTCCCTCTCGAGTTACCTTTATGGCAGGTCCTCCGACTGCCTCATTTTAAATTTCCGTCCAATCTAGAACTCATCAATTTTTTAAGCATCTGGGTTAGTTTAAAATGGGGGAAAACCCATGGGGTAAGGTTCTGAAATGCATTTGATCCATGTGAATCTCAAACTACCCCTGAAAATCTTGCTGGATTCAGGCCCATTTTTTTACTTGAAAAGTGGGTTTGTTTGCTCCTGAGTTAGCCTACTCCATTTTCCAATCCAGTATGGAAGAGGTGTTATCAAATACTACATAACATTAAAAAATAAGGATTTGGGTTCGAGTTCGAGAGCTCCCACGATGATGAAGCTCTTGAGGTACACGACTCCTTACAGAGATCCATGTTCACTCCAACCATATAGATATGTACCTGCTAAGGAATCTGCCGAGGGATTTCAGTCATTTCATTTTGGATTGAAATTGGCCGAGGAGCTATCGATGCCATGCCATAAAAACCAAGAGCCATCCGGATGCGCTTAAAACTTTAAGGTATGGCGTGAAGAAGGAACTCTTCAAGGTCTATTAAAAGGACATGAAGAATGTGATTAACATGCAAGTCAAGTAAGGTTGTTCAGAGCTTTTCGGTAGTTTTTTTTGTGAAATATAATTAATTTAAACAAAATAGGACCTTCAAATAACAAAGTCTTTCCTAAAGATATTAGAGCTTAAATTCCAAGCCCTTCTTTTAGTGGCAATGTTAAATACGATTTTATATTGGTTGATATGTTTAAATAAATTTATGTTAGTGGTAGAGATATGGTTTTATATTTGTTAATATGTTTAAATAAATTAATAGTAGTCGAGGTTAACAAAGTTGGGAAAAATTGAGTATTATCATCATAAAATTCATTAAGATTTAAATTTGTGTTAATGTATTTAAATAAATTAATAGTAGTTGAAGTTAACAAAGTTGGGAAAATGGAGTATTATTATTATAAAATTCATTAAGATTTTAATTTTTTCACACATGTAAGGGGTGTTAAAAGACAATGGTCAGGATCTCATGACATAATGAGCATTTCTTTTTTAATAGTAAAGTCTACGGAGGTATACATACCCATACCCACCCCGATTGGATTTGCACATGTGACTTTTTAGGAGGAAACACATGTTCTTAACCATTAGACCCACTCAGAGTGTATTTATAAAAATGTTTTTTTTTTCTTAACAATGTTAAAGACTAAGAGGTATTAATATAGGACAATAATATTATAGTAAATCTTTTTGTCACATGTATATATCAACTTAGATTTAGATTTATCAAGCATCAAGAGGGATTAAATTATAGGTATGAACTTCTTTTAAAATGCAAAACTTGAAACACTTAAAGAGATTTAAAATTTTTACACATGATAAGACTTTGATCAGGATCTTATGATATAATGAGCATTTTTTTTTAATGGTAATTTCAAATACAATTTTATATTTATATTTTAGTGATAGTTTCAAACATAATTTTATATTGGTTGATGTGTTTAAATAGATTAATTTAAAGTTAATAGAAATTAACACAATTAGTAAAAACGATGTATTATCATTTTTATTTTATTTTTTTCAATTTTATAAAAAAAATTAACCACTTAATTTTAAAATTAAAATTAAAAGGACTAACTAATACTCTCACCCAAAAGTTAACAACTAAAACTATAATTAGAATACTTCATGATCCTTAAAAAGAAAGTGATTAAGTCTTTAATCAATTGCCAACCAAAGTTATCATCAAAACTAACTTGCAATTCTTAATTACACATAAAGTATAAGTTAAAGAAGTTTTTTTTAAGATGTCTTTTATTTATAAAAAAATTGATTAGTTTTTCACAGTTTTTTTTTAATGAAAAACGTTATAGTTATTGATAAATTGGTAATTTTATTGAACTTTATTTTTATTTTAAATAATTTAACAATAAAAATAACTTAATTATATTTAATGATCTTTAACTTTTTAATTTTAAACTCATCAAGTGTTTCATGTTAAGGATTAAATCTTTTTAGATGTTTCAAGTTTTGCATTTTAAAAGAAGTTTATATCTATAAAAATGTAATCGCTTTAAATGCTTATAAATCTAAAGTAAAATAAATCTAAACTAATATATACATATGACAACAAAATTTACTATAATATTATAATATTATTGTCCTATATTAATACCTTCTCTTTATCTTTAATATAGTTAAAAAAACCATAATTTTTATAAATACTAAAAGATATATATTATATAATATATTATATTTTCATAGAGTAACACCTCTTTGTTGTTAGGAGCAGAAAATTCCCTTTCTAATAAAGACAATGTTAAACTAAAAATAAGAATCAATGGGCATGAGTGATATCATCGTTCTGTTCTATTTGATTATCTTTTGGATCTATCTCTCTTTCTTTTGTACTGTATGTAGATAGAATGTACCAGAATCAAGACAAGGATCACCATGGTTTTCCTCCCAACTTTTGGGTTGTTTCGCACATAAATCCATGTTTTATTGGTCCACCATGTTCAGATATATGATTATGTACTACATTTGTTCTTTATTTTTGTCACTAACTTGTAAGCATGTAATTATATGAATAAAATAATGGTTTCAGCGTAAATATCTGTGTAAGTTAAAGAAGGTTGGATTCATTTTTGGTCAAAAGCGAAGATGCATTTGAATGGAGCTAGGGAGAAGGTGAGAAATGTATAGCCTTAGCATGTTATCCAGAGTTGTAGGTGGTATATATATTGTTGAATATATCTTGGTGTATATATTAAGGTGATCATACAGTGTATATATCATCAATTGTAGTATTGAATGTTACTTAACTGTTTATTGTTAATTTTTAAAGACAAACCATTTTTTAAGAATCTATCTTCAATTAAATTTTTCGAAGTATATACCTTATTATATTACCAACAATATCCACCCTGCTATGCTGCAACATTATTGAATTTCATACTGTGAACAATATTTATCCTGCTATGCTCAAACATATAGAATATTGTAAGAACAAATGGTACATAAATAATCCAATGTAAACTGCTCTACTAAGAGTGATGTATAAACCCATCTAATTTGAATTGCTTTCAAATCCAACTATCTATAAACCACGAACATAAAATATTTACGCCGAAAGGCGTATACCTATTGACAATTAGCACAATTAATCAGCTTTTAATTTAAAATTCTAATCATATTAAGAAATTACTGTAGCACTATATGATTGCCACGTTTAAATGATTAACCTTTTAAATTACCATTTCGATTTCCTCCACTGTCCAAGCGTTTCATTTTCTGGCTACCTGTGCATTTCATTTTTTGTCTTTCCTAACCTATCCGCGCGTTTCATTTTGGCCACCGATTTCAACTGTCCGCCCATTCTCTACCGCCGATTTCCTTAGCTGTCCCACGTTTTCTACAATTAAAACATCCCCTTTCAGCGTTCTCAACCGCGAAATAGCCGCTGTGATAGTGTAAAAGCAAATGGTATATAAATAATCCGATTTAAACTACTCTACAAAGAATAATGTATAAACCCATCTAATTTGAATTGCTTTCAAATCCAACTATCTATAAACCACTCAGCGCAATATTCAATACTGCCTAACATATTAGGCTACATCTTCCATAACTATGATCACATTATCATGAAACCAGGTGGTATGACTGATAATAATTATGTTGTAATTAGTCAATTGCTTCCACATTCTAGTACTTTTCGATATGCCCAACTCTTGTGAGTACAGTAAACAGATCCTGACAACCACAATAACATGGCTGGTTTTCGCAACTGTTTGACATTTTGATAAGACAACCCAGTAGAAAGTGCGATCCCATGATTATGTTATTTCTGCTTCAATAGAATGCAAGATTCTTAAACCGACATAAGAGATGCTATCATGTGCTTCCCTGACGTATTGTCCAGTCAATAATATGCCATTACTCGGTAGTGTTCTCTGTTAAAACTGATGAGATATTGGGCGAACAGTTTCGATGGATATGATGACAATTTTTTTATGCAACCCACCGATAGTGCTGTCATCATGATTTACATCAGATATTCGTGCGGTATAGCGACTAGCCTGATAGGGTAGCCACGATGCACCAGACGATAGGTAAATGCCAAAATCGTATTGTCAGTTCTTGAGATGCTAATAGTATTTTTCAGATATTTTAAGACGGAATCGATGCCAACGAGGGTATTCAGGCTACCTGTGCGAAGGTCAGATTATGTTCGTTGATACATGTCGATGCAACTGTAACTGTTGTAGGATGCCACCAGACGATATCATTACACCATGTATGATCCGGTCTAACTTGTTGGACACGTCAGGAAAATCACTTTACCTCGATAATGGCTTCAAATTGCCTCGAATAGATCCGCCCAGTAGCATTAGCATCCAATCAGATACTGTTGGTGTGCTAAGGAATGTATTCTGCTGTTGAAATCTTGGTGTGCTAAGGAATGTATTCTGCTGTTGAAATCTGAACTTAAATCGATTGCAGATTCCGTCCATATAAGGAAGGAAGGGGTAGGGAGATACTGCCCCTTTATACTCCCCTTTATACTTTATATGGACGGAATCCATTTATGCATTCAAGTTGATATCGACCTCGTTTCAGACTTGTTTTGTTTGGTATTTTCTTTTGAGTAATTTTGTTTGAAATTTAGTTAAGAATTAATGTATCGTTAAGGAATTGATGGAATTGATGGAATTGCAGATTTGAGTTGTTGATTCTCTACAATCTGAATGTTCTAGGGATTTTTCAAGGAGCTGAATCTCTAATCTTGTTTTGGATTTCTGTTAGGAATTGATGGAATTGGGGATTTGAGTTGTTGATTCTGTACAATCTGAATGTTCCAGGGATTTTTCAAGGTCTTGAATCTATTTATGCATTCAAGTTGATATCTACCTGGTTTCAGACTTGTTTAGCATTTTTTTTTCGAGTAATTTTGTTCGAAATTCGGTTAAAAATTAATATACAGATCAAGAATTGATGGAATTGCAGATTTGAGTTGTTGAGTTTGTACAATCTGAATGTTCCAGGGATTGCTCAAGGCCCTGAATCCATTTATGCATTCAAGTTGATATCGACCTCGTTTCGGACTTGTTTGACATTTCTTTCGAGTAATTTTGTTCAGCTAAGAATTAATGTACCAGTCAAGAATTGACGGAATTGCATATTTGAGTTGTTGAGTTTGCACAATCTGAATGTTCCAGGGATTGCTCAAGGTCTTGAATCGATTTATGCATTCAAGTTGATATTGACCTTGTTTCAGAGTTGTTTGGTATTTTTTTTTCGAGTAATTTTGTTCGAAATTCGGTTAAGAATTGATGTACCAGTCAGGAATTGATGGAATTGCAGATTTGAGTTGTTGAGCCTATACAATCTGAATGTTCCATGGATTTCTCAAGGCCCTGAATCCGTTTACGCATTCAAGTTGATATCGACCTTGTTTCAGACTTGTTTGACATTTTTTTCGAGTAATTTTGTTCGAAATTTGGTTAAGAATTGATGTACCAGTCAAGAATTGATGGAATTGCATATTTGAGTTGTTGAGTTGTACAATCTGAATGTTCCAGGGATTGCTCAAGGCCCTGAATCGATTTATGCATTCAAGTTGATATCAACCTTGTTTCAGACTTGTTTGGTATTTTTTTTCGAGTAATTTTGTTTGAAATTCGGTTAAGAATTGATGTACCGGTCATGAATTGATGGAATTGCAGGTTTGAGTTGTTGAGTTTGTACAATCTGAATGTTCCAGCGATTTCTCAAGGCCCTGAATCCGTTTATGCATTCAAGTTGATATCGACCTTGTTTCGGACTTGTTTGACATTTTTTTCGAGTAATTTTGTTTGAAATTTGGTTAAGAATTGATGTACCAGTCAAGAATTGATGGAATTGCAGATTTGAGTTGTTGAGTGTGTACAATCTGAATGTTCCAAGGATTTTTGAGGGCCCTGAATCCATTTATGCATTCAAGTTGATATAGACCTTGTTTCGGACTTGTTTGGCATTTTTTTTCAAGTAATTTTGTTTGAAATTCGGTTAAGAATTGATGTACCGATCATGAATTGATGGAATTGCAGGTTTGAGTTGTTGAGTTTGTACAATCTGAATGTTCCAATGATTTCTCAAGGCCCTGAATCCATTTATGCATTCAAGTTTATATCTATCTCGTTTGAGACTTGTTTGCCATTTTTTTTGAGTAATTTTGTTCCAAATTCGGCTAAGAATTAATGTACTGATAAAAAATTGATGGAATTGCAGATTTGAGTTATTGAGTCTGTACAATCTAAATGTTCTTGGGGTTTTTCAAGACACTGAATCAATTTATGCATTCAAAAATACAATTTAAACAAAGAAAAATTGAATATACAATTTAAGCAATAGAAAATTGAGATTTCACCTACAATGGCATAACTAAATTCCTAAAAAATCAAGATCGAAACAGTATCAAAATGTGACCATCAGGATCGGTGAAGTATTGCATTAATTAGAATGGCTTGCCTTCTAAAATAGAGAAAACATTTCATTATGGACCACTTATTCAATTATGTTAAAGAATATGTTTGTATTTGCGACACTGTTTTATGCTGACCAAAGACTCTATATGTGTGAATGGATATCTGTGGCCTTATCCCGTTAAGTGATTGCGAAATGTTGCCTTGGGAAGATTGTGCATTCAAATCCAAGCCTCCTGCAGACTCGTGAAAGTTATGATTGAATCAAGGGCCAAGGATCTTTGTGATCTTCGTTATGGGCAGGAGTCATCATACCATCTAGACTTAGAAAAAAAAAATAGGGTATATTTGATTATATTTATGACCTCTCAATACAATTCCATCAATCAAATGATCGCCATTTGGATATAACCTTGGAATATCTCTCAAGAGGTAATCCAATGGCAAGGGCAAAAGTTATCCTCAAAGATATACAAGAATGTGGATGAAATCCATTAGCCATTTACTTAAAGGAAAACCCAATGTGAAAGCAAACCTAGATGTTGTTGGATCTAGCCATGGGCAAACCCTAAAAGAACCATTAAAATTATGACATAAGAAATTGTAGTTGTCTTTGGAATAGAAAGTATCACGAGGTCAAAAGATTAGCCATAACATGTATAATATGTGGTTGATACTAAAACTTGAATCATTTATTTGTATATGGACTTTTTGTTGTCATGGTCAACATGTAGTTAATATTAAATCTAAAATCATTTATTTGCATTTAGATGTCGAGTTTTTCCAAAGCCAATTCATTTACCAAAAGTGAGTATTTGTTTGACTAATTTGCTTACTCTTACTCAATCACCTTTTTAAAGGAGCCTCTCTCCTTTCAATTTATTTTTTTCATCTCCTAGCATATTGCCACTATCTCCACCCTCCTCCAACTTCACGTTCCCAATTGTGGTTCAATCAGGGAATATTATCAAGGACATGACATTCAATGGTAGCCTAACCACGATGAATTATCAAAGTCCCAAAGTCCAAATGGTGAATGAAGCTCCAACCTCATCCATAACAATGGTAGAAGATGTGATGGAACAATCATTATTTTTCAAGGAAAATGGACTTCTCTCATGTTGAATGGTCTTTGGCCAAAACTAAGAGATCTCTGATAATTGATCTCAATCACTTGGACAATGGAAATAAAAGGAAGAAGCCTTCATCTCTCCATGCACAAAAGGTTTCTTCATAATAGAATTTGACCTTGTAGAAGACAAACACCAGATCCTCAACTCTAACCAAGACTCCACATGAAGCCATGGACTCCAACCTTTTATCAAACATCAAAGTCCCTCTCCATCACACATGTTTGTCTAAGAATGTCCAACCTCCCCTTGCGCTTTTAGAGTTTTTATTCATTTTAAGTGATTAGAAACACCTTAGGAAAATTCCATTTTACAAGACATATAACTACCTATGTCTGTATCTATGTAGACATGGATTTCAACAAATGCTTCTCATTTGAAATAAAGTTGGTAGAAAATGAATACACTTGATCAACCTCTCAATTATGAGCATGTTGCATTTCAATGTAGGTTATACTTTGAAACAATGCATATATCATCCCAATGTGTCAAGAAAACAAGGCGCTCTTGAAAGTCATAGAGGAAGCCTACTCAGAGGGATGGGGCAGTTAAGGATCATATTTAATCAACAAGGATATCCTAACTACTAACTCCACAATGCAACTAATAAAACATCAACCCTATCCCATCTGCAAGACATATATTCAAGGGGGGTAAGAAACAACTCCAACATTTTCTCAGCCATTGCATTCACTGCAAAAGGATCCAACACCATAGAATACCCAACTGTCTCCATTACCAATAACCCCAACAACAAAGATAACAATGCCTCCATGAGAAAAGGCCCAGGCCTTACTTTCCTCTCCTCTTGATCAACACTCTCCCCTATACTCGGTTGAGCTAACTAGATCGATATGAAGGAGAAAGAGGATGAAGTTCTTGATATCTTAGAAACCCAACTATCCACTCAAAAAAGGAAGTGGATAATCACACAAAATTGTAAATAGAAGAATTAAAAGAACTAATCACTGCTAAAGTAAATTTCTATTTAAAAAAGTCAACCTACATAACCTAATGCAATCAATGCTTATTTTTACTAAATTTTTCTTGACAACTAAATACATGGTTGACGTTTAGTCATATCAACATTTAAAAAAAAAGAAAACGACTTTAATAAACCTCCAACCTCTATAATGCTAAGAGATTCCCTCAAATGGAAAACCTCATAATGATTATTACTAGAGGACTATAGAATCGTACTCAATGAGCACCATGGAATTATATTTGTTATCRAGAATATACTCACTTTTGTTATGCTCATGCTCACAATCTATTGTTATATATACATATTTTTTCACAATCTATTGTTATATATACATATTTTTGTTAATCTTATTGGATACCACTTTTGTTATATATACATGCAATATCTAATTTCCTCTATCTTTTGAGAGTCGAATCGTACGACCGTGGTCCTCAATCAATATACTTTGGGCCGGCCTGCAATATATTATATTTAAATATACGTCATTTGGAATCGAAAATATATACTTAGAAGGTTTAGTTTAGTTAGTGATTGTTAATGTTGTTGGGCACTTTAGTTTGATTTGAATCTTATAAGAATTTCAAGGTATATATATAAAGAGATATTTTGGTTAATCTTAAACATGGTTTTGTGACGATAATTTCATGGAGTGTGTAGTGGTGTTAATTGAGTTAGATTCTATATGTTTTTAACTTGGGATGTCATGTCAAAGAAAAAATATTGTATGCCAAAATACTTTATTATTTTTGTGTTTCCATGCTTATGTTGATATATGTAAGTTTTAAGTGATAGATGCATTGTTTATTATTGAATGTTGATCAACTATCATAGATCCATCTTAAATTCAATTTAGTAGGTATTGAATGGGATTAAAGGAATAACAACATAATTCTCTCTATACTTAAAAGATTGGGGTTTAAAATGAATTTATGTTGGTTTATTTTATTATAGTTTTTATAATTATTATGGTCCTTTTTTTTAGTATTTTATTATTATGATTGTTTATTTTTTATAAACTTTTTTTTTTTCAATTTAGTTTATTATCATTATAGACATGACAAATCTACCTAAACTATACATGCACCTAGTTCCTCTTAGTGTAATTACTTATTACCACCTTATTACTAGACTTCACAATTCCTTTAAATTCCATGACATACAAGTAACATCCACAACTAAATTAAAACTTATATTGGGTTAAAGATGATCTATAATCTTCCTCCCACTTATGAGTGATCTGTAAACCCCTGTGGATATTCCACTGGAACAGTTCATCACAACAGATCTTAAAAGTTTCCACAATCTATTACTATGCAATTTTATGTAAGATTCAGATTTGATGTTATAAGCTTAATGCATGAAATACTCAAATCACTGAGACTGAAATGAAAGAAGCTATGCAAATAACACACTTTCCACACAATGAAAAAAATGTGTACCCTACAAAAACCCAATATGGGAAAATCCTAGCTAGAAGATGAGGCTTATGCCTTGTTCTTTTCTCAGTTATGAAATGAAAATACAAAGAAAGTAGATTCGCTATGGAGTTGCCAAGGACAATGTAGGTAGTATGGTTACTACCTACATGGCCTAATAGCCTAGTATTTAACATGGCCTAATAGCCATTTAGGGTTAGTGTTAGGGTTTTTGGATGCCTCAACTCTCAATTAGGGTTAGGGATTTAGACCATCTAAAATATTCTTAAAAGTCTACACATGACTAGCAACACATGTGTGGGTAGTGGAAGTTGATGTGACATCCACTTGGTATCATGGTGGTCAATAGGATAGGTCAACTTGTGGGAGGCATACCTTCCTCAAACAAACTTCGATTGGTGTGATTTTCCTATTGTTGGAAAGCTATCGATGTGTAGAACAACATCAAGAGGTTATAAGATTTGTTTACAAAGTTTTAACCTAAAAAATTATCATTGATCCAGGTGGATCTTGGTGGCCATCCACCTTTTCCATTGAATCAACATGTTTGAGCCTATAGTTTTGATAAACCATGATGTAATGATTGTATTTCACCCTTTTGATGGGGCATGTAATGTAATTCCATTTCCATTTGTTAATTACAATCATCATGTAATGATTTCCTAATGGTCTTATGTACATGCCTACAATGTTAATGCACCAGATCCCATTAGAACTTTGTAGTTAAGCACACTTGGACTAGAGTAGTATTGGGATGGGTGACCTTCCGGGAAGTCCTAGTGTTTTACATGCCTATGAAATTTTGTAAACTTAGACCAATTTACCCCACATGCATCATGATAATTATTCTCCTCTCACTCTCTCATATATAATCGAGGTGAAGGAGGTCCTTTGGGCATGAAATGGAGTGTGATGTGATTCTTATTACAAATGAGCGAGTCAACATCTCTTTCTCTTCAAAGATAAACTACTACCATTATAGCCTGGTTGCATTCTACAATATTTTGGTATTGTATTCATTAATAGAAGTTGGATTTCAATGTATTTATGTGTTCTCTGCTATAGTTTGGTTTATATCTCATTTTGTTCTCAATATAATCCGGATCAGTGGTATCAGAGAAATATGCTCTTTGTTATTTCTCGATGGATGTCCCCGATGAGGTTAGGGATAGAAAGTTGGGTCTCTATCTAGTTTCGCTTAGGGGATGACCACTCTCTCCAACCCAAGTGACCTTCCATGGTGGAAGAAAAGAGAGATGAAAGACACATAGATCCTTTCAAGATGTTTCTCGAGGAATCCCTCATGCAACAGAGGAATGTGATGATGGACAACTTCACATAGATCATTCGATGACTACAGATGGTGACTGAAGCATCTTCGACAAACAACCATTTTGAAGGTGCAACACCCTTTAAGGTACAAGTTAATTTTGATATCCCCTTATTTGAAGGCTAGGTATATGGAGATGCTCTAAAGAAATGGTTGAGTTTTCTAGAAGGTTATTACTCTGTCCAAAAAAAATCCGACGGTGAAAATATCACCTTCACGCTCCTTAAATCCCTTCCCCATGTCAAAGCTTGGTGGGAAGGTTACTGGGAGAGACACACTGTAAATGGATATGTTTAGCACACACTTATACTGAGAGGGGGGTGTGAATCAATATAATACAACTTTTTACTTTTTCAAATATTGATCAACCATAAGAAAACAATCACAAATTAACTGCATAACATGGAACACAAGATTTACGTGGAAACCCTTTCAGGAGAAAACCACGAAAAAATTCTTTATAATTCTGTGTAGGCACCAACCTACTGAATACACCAATCCCCACTGATACAAATCCCGGTAGGCACTAACCTACTCTTATATATCTTCATAGACACTAATCTACTGAAGACACCAATCCCCACTGCTAAGAACCAACTAAGCAAGAGAAACCAATCTCTTTCATATCTTCATAGACACCAATCTATTGTTCACATAAATCCCCACTAATAAGCACCAACTTAGCAAGAGACACCAATCTCTTACAGATCTTTGTAGACACCAATCCCCACTGCTTAGAACCAAATTTCATTGAGTCTTATTTCTATTTCTTCCTTCAACGAGTCTTCTCGTTGCTTTTGTCTTTACTAGGTCTACACATTGTTTCTTCCTTCCCCAAGTCTACTCACTATTTCTACCTTTACTAGGTTTGACCAAAATTTGAATTTCCAAATGGAAACTTTCCAAAGCTTGTTGTTTTGGGCCTCTTCCTAAGAATGAACTTGTACATCATGCCATGTATCCAATTTTTCAAATTTGATTCTGATATTTTTACCTAAGGTACTTCTGTATGTCTCCTTTGTTCTATGAAATTTCCACGTTCTGAAAAGTCCCATAAAAGAAGTTATAGTGAAAATTCCAAATTGACATGTTTGAAACTAATCTCAGGGCCATTTAGAAACCATGACTTCCACAGATCATATCTCGAAAAGTATAGTGAACCAACATCTGATAGTTTTACCACATGTGCACCAATATCTATCCTCTGTCTCTACAAAATCTCAAGGTCTGAAACATCCTAGAAAATAATATATAGCAAAATTGTCAAGCTTACTTGTTTGAAATTGATTTCAGGAGCATTTAGGAACTCTAAATTCTATAGTGCATAGATCTAAAAGTATAGCTAACCAACATATGATATTTTTACAACATGTACACCAATATCTCTCCTCTATCTCTGCAAAATCTCAGGGTTTGAAACATCCCAAAAAATGAGTTATAGCAAGAGTTCCAAGATGACTTATTTGAAATTGATTTCAGGAGCATTCAAGAAACCTAACTTCCATAGAGAGTATCTCTGAAATTTTAGTGAACCCATATCTGATATTTTTACCATGTGTACACCAAGATCTCTCCTTTGTCTATGCAAAATATTAGGGTTCAAGACATCACATAAAATAAGTTATAGCGAAAGTTCCAAGATGAACTATTTGTAATTGATTTCAGGAGCATTCAAGAACCCTAACTTCCATGGGGAATATCTCTGAAACTATAGTAAACCAACATTTGAAAATTTTACCACAAGTACACCAAGATATCTCCTCTGTCTCTTCCAAATTGCAGGGTCTGAAATGTCCTAGAAAAAAAGTTATTTCAAAAATGACAAGATGTCCTGAAACTAATTTCACAATTCAATCTTTGCTAATCCATTTTTCACATACACACACACTTTTTCTTAATAATTTCTATTTTTATACCTTTTCATAACCCTTTATGAAGGGACATGTCCCTTAATTGAATAATTAATTCTCAATACCATGGAAAAATATCCCAAATACCATGGGAAAATACCCCAAACTCATGGGTTTGAAACCACCATTTCACTTTTTACTTTTTCACATGCACACCTTTTTTAATATACTTGTATACCTATATATAAATCAATCTTGGAAATGTTGTGTGTATTGTAATGTTGTAATTTGAAATTAATGATATCATTAATCCTTTGACATCAATGACAATAATTCCAACAGAATCTATGACATTTGGGAGAGAACCCACCTAGGTTGCTTTTGTGGATGCCCTCAAGGAGGATTTCTACCCTATTGGAAGCTATGATGACTAGCGTATGATAAGAACAACTATGCATCAAGAGAGAGACCATACAATTCTATAGTATACCAACATATTCCATGCCCTATGCTCAAATCTAGATATTCAATATTCAGAGAGACACTTGTTTCTGAAGTACCGTAGTGGCCTATGGAGGTTCATCCAAGCATAGATGGGTTTATTGGACATATCCTCACTGGAATTTGCTTATCGACATGTTGTCAAAATTGAGAAGAAATTAAAGTAACGAGATAAGCATAAGTTTAGGTTTGTAAATCCGCAACAACAGAAGAATGGAAAAGGTGGCCCTAACTCACAAAACAAGGGACAAAGCAAGGAAGGCCAACCTCAAGACAAAAATTCCAAGCCGCAAGCAAAGAAGGGTATAAGAAGATGAAGAAGGACACTGGAAAGTGGTGCGAGTTCCAAAAAATCCTCTGGAACAACACTAATGAATGTCGCTCAAAACAATCATTATTGGTCGACCTTAAAGAAAAAGAGTCGAACATCGACTCAGAATTTGATCTGAAGCACGATAAGGGAAAGTGTATCATCAATGCAAAACCTAGTGCTACCATCACAACTGAAAATATCCAACCATATGAATTAGAGGATCTTGAGGAAGGTGAGTGCCTCTTCCATTCACAGATGTGGGTGAAGGGGATCCCACTGCATTTCATTATTGACAGCAGGAGTCAGAAACACCTTATCTCATCTGAGGTCATCAAAAGAGTGAAGCTTCCAACAATGCCACACCCCCAACTATACACCATTGGATGGTTGAGTAGGGGATGAGACATCCACGTCAACTAGAAATGTTGTCTTCCATATGGCATCAAGCCCTTCAAAGATGAGGTATTGTGTGACGTTTCCCCACTTGAAGTTTGTGATGTTATTTTAGGAAAACCATATATGTGGAAATTCCACGTTGTTTATGAGTCTCAGCCTCACAATTTCATTGTTACTCTAGGAGGTCATCTCTACAAGGTACTAGAGGTAGTTCCGACTACTACCATTTTCTTGATCTCGAAAAAAAAATGTTGCAAAGTAATCTCTTAGACCACAAAGTTTTCCCTCTCCACAATCCTGTCAGAAGGTGAACATAAGGTCATTGTGACCACTATAATCTTGGCCCAAGACCTTTCTATCCAGCAGAAGCAAGTCGACAAGATTGTAGAGGAGCATCAAGATATTTTTGCTTCACCTACAGGGGTGCCTTTGCACTACCAGGTCAATCATTCCATTGACTTAGTACTTGGTGTTCCCTTACCCAATGGTCCAATCCACATACACTTGCTTCCAGAGAATGAGAGTCTTCCATATGCCCAACATAGCTATAATAGATCCCTTCATAGCTCTATTGGTCATGGATCTTTTCAAGTGTGCTTGGGGTTCCAACCATAATTAGCCCCCATTAATATAGCCCTTCCTATTGCTTCTTCACCAATAGAGTCCTCCCACACTCAGAGCAAGGCAGATCATGTAGCCACATTTGTTGAATGGATCCAACACCTCCGACAATAGGTTCATGACATCCTTCAACAAGCTATTACCAAGTACAAGCAAGACAACTATTTCAATAAGGTAAGCGACTCACCAAGATTTAGATTCAACAAAAGTTTCCCCATCTCCCAAGGGAACTTGATGCAATGGGGACCATTTCTTACTAACGGGTGAAGGACTGATCTAGGTGGATCTCAGTGGCCATCCACCTTTTCAATTGAATCAACATTTTTGAGATTGTGGTATTGATAAACCATGATATTCACCCTTTTAATGGAAAATGCAATGTAATTCCATCTCCATTTGTTAATTACAGTCATCATGTAATGATTTCTTAGTGGTATTATGTAGATGCCTACAACGTTAATGCACTAGATCCCATCAAAACTCCGTAGTTAAGCATGCTTGGGATATATTTGTATTGGGATGGGTGACTTCTAGGAAGTCCTAGTGTTTTACATGCTATGGAATTTTAGAAACTTAGACCAATTTATCCCACATGCATCATGCGAATTATTCTCCTCTCACTCTCTCATATATAATTGAGGTGAAGGAGGTCCTTTGAGCATGCAATGGAGTGTGATGTAACACTTATTGCAAATGAGCATAGTCAACATCTCTTTCACAATATTTGCAGTAAAGCGACTTTGATTCACCATATCCCTTTAAGTCCTAGTGTTTTACATGCCTATGGCATTTTATAAACTTAGACCAATTTATCCCATATGCATCATGGGAATACATTTTATAAAATTAGACCAATTTATCCCACATGCATCATGGAATATATGTAGGATTGTAGTACCAAGGCTATCACAATATTTGCGGTAAAGTGACCTTGATTCTCCATATCCTGTTAAGTCCTAGTGTTTTACATGCCTATGGAATTATATAAACTTAGACCAATTTATATTACATGCATCATGGGAATTATTCTCCTCTCACTCTCTCATATATAATCTAGTTAAAGGAGGTCCTTTGGGAATGCAATGGAGTGTGATGTAATGCTTAATGCAAATGAGCATAGTCAACATCTCTTTCTCTTCAGAGATAAGCTACTACCATTCTAGTCAGTTTGTGTTCTATAATATTATGTTATTTTATTCATTAATAGAAGTTGGGTTTCAATGTATTTTTGTGTTCTCCACTATAGTTTGGTTTATATATCATTTAATTATCAATATAATATGGATCAAACATTTAAGGCCACAAACAAGGTCCAAAAGTTTCTAGATGCCAAATCACCAAAGTGAGAGCTACCTCTAGAATGGGCCCTACAAGCCAATGACTCATTTTTTTCCACCCATAAAGTACCAAAATAGATGAAAATTTATAAATGATCTATTTTGGATCATACCTCCCCATTTAGAGAAGATTTTGGTCTCCAAAATCTTTTACTAAAGGAGGCAAGTAAATTTGTTCTCTATCTTCTTCCTAGAGTACCATTTGGCCTTGGCTAGAAGTTGTCCTTTCAACCCAACCTACTAGAGTTCATGCTACCCCCATATGGTTGTTTTGGAATTTTTCTATAAAATTGTATCTTATGCTAACTTTGCATGAGCTTCTAGTGCTAAGTCCTCTATGGCAGGTAAAACTTACCCATCAATTTTATAGTCCAACATGGAAGACTAATAGATTTTTATATTTTCACATTCACTATTGATTAAATGTGTATTTATGGGGGTATACTAAGTATATAGGAATTATCACCTGCCTTCTCCAAGGATATAAATGTGTGAATGGATATATATGTAGGATTGCAGTACTAAGGCTATCATAAGATTTATAGTAAAGTGATCTTGATTCACCATATCCGGTTAAGTGATTGCGAGATGTTGCCTTGGGAAGATTGTGCATTTATATCCAAGCATCCTGCAGACTCGTGAAATTTATGATTGTATTAAGGGATAAGGATATTTGAGATCTTAGTTATTGGGAGGAGTCATCATAGCATCAAGACCCCGACTTTAGAAAAAATAGGGTATATTTGATTATATTTATGAACTCTTAATACAATTGGCAATCCATCAATCAAATGATCACCATTTGGATACAACCTTGGAAGATCCGCCGAGGTGAAACATAGAGAATGGTAGCCTAACAATGATGAATCCTCAAAATTCCAAAGTCCAAATGATGAATGAAGCTCCAACCGCATCCATAAAAGTGTTAGTGGTAGAAGATGCAGTGGAACAATCATTATTTTTTAAGGAGAATGGACTTCTCTCACGTTCAATAGCCCTTGGTCAAAACTAACAAATCTATGGCAATGGATCTTAATCAACTGGACAATGGAAATAAAGGAAGAATCCTTCACCTGTCTATGCACAAAAGGCTTCTTCATAATAGAATTTGACCTTATAGAAGGAAAACACTAGATCCTCAACCCTAACCTTTGGTTTGGGTCAAAGCAAGTGATACAGATTATTTGGAGAATGAAATGAAGGAAGAAATATAAAAGAGATATAACAAGGAAATACATTGAGATATTGCAAGAAAACAATAATACAATAAAATTCAGATTCTATTAATGAATGTCTGGAATACAAAATACTATAAAATGCAAAGCACACAAGCTAGCTAGAATGGTGGTAGCATATCTTTGAAGAGAGAGATGTGTCGGCTATGCTCATTCGCAAGAAGTTGATTACAATGAGGCTCTAAAGGAATTTTTAACATAAAAAATAAATGAGAAAACCCTAAACATACAAAATCCTAACCCTGGAAGATGAAATGCCAAAAGGTTTGTGGGCCCTGATGGGGGTAGTTGATACGTCAACTTTCTGAGGGCGTAACTTTTTCATACGATCTTCGTTTGGGGTGCTCGGTACCCCATAGGAATGGTAAAGCCGAGGATTACACATTCTATTCAGCCTAATAAAAGAATTTGACATTTATTGGGTACTACCAAGTCAAAACAACATTGTTTAGGGCCTCAAAACCACCCCGAAAGTTTGGGACTTGAAAAATTGTAGAAAAACTGCCAAGATGGAAATTGTATTTTGAGCTAGTGGAATAGGTGGGTGGCCACCTATGTCCACCTGTATCAATCCACTCCCCTTAGGAATAAATGGTTTCCATTGAATCAAGTTCCTCCATTAGATGGGGAAACTGCTGCTGAATCTGACTCATTGTGAGCCACTTGCCCTAATGAAGAAACTGCCCAACTTTAACGACCTGATACAGTTGGATATTTTGTTGGCGAGTTCCCTTCTTCTTGGTGTCCATGATATGATCAATTGTCATATTTTCAATGTATTCAATATTGAGTTCAGTAGGGGCCTAGTGCTCAACCACGTTTGAAGTGTCCAGGAGAGGCAGAGAATATGGTTGAAGCAGTTCCACGTTAAATATCGGGTGCATTGAGCCAAGGAATGGAGGAATACTTAATTCAAAATAATTGTCACCCATATCCTTGGTAATGGTGTAAGGCCCATATCGAAGTGGGTGTAGCTTCTGATGGGGTCTGTGAGGTGCTCTTTCTACAAATGCAAGCATACGTTATCTCCCACCTAAAACTTATATGGTACCTGATGTTGATCATGGCACTTCTTGTACTTGGCATTAGCTTTCTGCAAGATATCATGAACTTGTTGTTGGATGTGCTGGGTTCGCTCAAAAAATTTGGTTTCTCAATCAACCTCGGTATGAGCATGGGAGGACTCTTCCTATGCAACTGCAATGGTTAGAGCTACGCTAATGGGAGACAATGGTTGGAAACCCAAGCACACCTGAAAAGAGTTGTGGCCAATAGAGTTATGGAGGGCTCTGTTGTAGCTTCGTTGAACATAAGGAAGGATTTCATCCCATGTGAAAGTATTTTTGGAATTGTACATCCTCAAGATATGGACATTCATCTTGTTGACTACCTCTGTTTGTCCATTAGTCTGTGGGTGGAAGGTAGTCGATTTGGTCATCTTGTTGTCCATCATTGACCATAGATTGGACCAAAAATTATTCGGGAGTCTATTGTATTGATATGAGATAATGGTTCATGGGAGCCCAAAATGAACCCGAACACGTTCAAATATTTTTCGATGGCCTCGACTATGATGCTTTTCTTGCACTGTGCTAAAATTGTCATCTTAGAGAATCGATCAACGACCACAAAGACACAGTCTTTCCCATGCTTGGTTGAAGGTAGACCAGACATATAATCCATGGAGATGGACTCCCAAGGCCTATCTAGAGTAGGTAGAGGGGTGTATAGCTCCCGTTTTTTGATGACAAGCTCAGAAATGGCACAAGAAGTGTAGGATCTGATGTACTTGTGAACATCTTATCAAAGCTTCGACCAATAAAAATTCTTTTGCAATACTGACACTATTTTTTCCACACCAAAATTTATTATTGCTCGACTGTAATGAGATTTCCAAATTATATTTTCACGCTCGCTTGAAGGAAGACAGAGATGGCTCAGATGGCATAGCATTCCATCCTGGAGATGAAAGTCTGGAACTGTTTTTCCTACTCTTAATGTTTGATAGGTAGAGAAAAATTCAGAGTCATGATTGTATAATTGTGGCCACCTGGACGTATCATTCCCACAACAGTTAATAATTGTGGTTAGCGCCACAACGAAGGGTCGACTGAGGTAATCTACAACATGGTTGGTGTTTCCATTCTTGTACTTGATGTTCGAGTGGAATTGTTGAAATTACGTGGACCTCTTCTGATGGCAGTCATTATGTAACTTTCCTTGTGTCTACATGAATTGCAGAGGCCCATGATTAGCGTGGATGATTGTTTCCTTCCCCAGAATGTAATTCTTCCACTGTAAACATGCTTGCACAATGGAGTACATCCATTTGTCATAGTTGGGGTATCTACGAACAACATCATATATTTTTTCATTATGATAGGCCATCATATGCCCATGCTAAGTTAGGACTGCACCGATAGCATAAGTTGACGCATCTGTCTCAATATCGAATGGTTGTTGCAGGTCTGGCAGAATAAGGACTAGTGCTGAGTAGAGGCGGGATTTCAAATCCTCGAATGCTTTCTGTTGAGACGCAACCCCAAAATCCTTGTCCTTCGCTCCACCCTTGGTCACCTAGCTTAGGGCCCAAGCGATACGAGAGAACCCCAACACAAACCTACTGTAGAAGTTGGTGAGGCCCAAGAAGTTGCAAAGCTCAGTCATTGTCTTTAGGGCCAGCCAATCGTGAATGACTTGGATCTTGGCTAGATTTACATGCACACCCTGCTCATCCATGATGTATCCCAAATATTGGATTCTATGCATGTCGAAGGAATACTTCTCCAAATTGGCATATAACTTGTGTTTTTGTACGGTGTCCAAGACCTATTGAATATGCTTCAAATTTTCCTCCTAGGTTTTCCTAAAGATGAGGATTCCATCTAGATATACAACCACAAAGGAGTTTGTGAATGGCCTCAATATATCATCTTTCATCTACATGAATGTCGTCGGTGTAACAACCAAATATTTCTAAACATCATTAAGTTTCATAAACATTTTATTTCGTAAACTGAAACAATAACTTTCTAGCATAATATTGATTTTCATAACATCAACTTCAGTAACTTAGATTTATCAATAAATACTGATTTCATGGTAGAAAGAAATAAATACATAACTTAACAAAGTACATGGTTCTGATGCTAATTTCTGTTGCCTCTGTGTCTTGCTGCTAGCTTCCTGCTACCTGCTACACAGATCTACCCTGCCACAAACAGGAAAATAACTGCCCAAAACTACTGTCCTCCCTGCCAACTAGGAAAACTACCTAGCTCCAGGATATCTACGGATATCCTGGCCC
>ML795984.1:276096-299113 GCA_009831015.1 Picea engelmannii
CCTCGATATTCTATTTATCAATATGACGTGTATGTACAGAGGTAAACAAAATTGGATATGCATGTTTCATGGTATCTTCCATTTCCCAGGTAGCCTCATCTGGGCCAAAATGTTTCCACTGCACCTTGACCTATGCAATGGTTTGGTTCCTAAGTGGGGTTTCCTTTCTGTCTCGTATGCATTGAGGTTCTGGCAGGAATTCTCCCTCCGGTTCCACATGGATCATAGACCAGTCAATTATATGATTAGAATCGTGTACATATTTCTTCAATAATGAAACATGGAAAACATTATGTGCTTTTATTGTGGGAGGAAGTGCTAGCCTATAGGCTACAAGTCCCACTCTATCTAGAACTTCAAAGGATCCGCAATACCGAGGTGCCAACTTGGCACAAGCTCCCATCCTCAAGGAACTCTTCCTACGCCTAACTCTGAGATATAAGTGGTCTCCCATCTTGAATTCTCTTGGAGTTATCTTTCGGTCGACGTAACTTTTCTGTCTGTTTTGAGCGACCTTCAGATTCTGTTTTATCTGAATCACTTGTTGTTCCATTTATTTCAGCATATCGGGTCCAATAGTAATTTTTTTTATGGGATTACTCCAACTGACTGGAGTGTTGCATGGTATACCATAGAGGACTTTGAAAGGACTCGTCTTCGGCGATTCTTGGTAGTCGTTGTTGTAGGCAAATTCCACCAGTGGCAGGTAATATTCCCACTTCTTGGGTTGATGCATTACATGCATTCTTATCATGTCTTCCAATATTTAGTTCACCCTTTCCGTCTGTCCATCGGTTTGAGGATGATAGGTTGTGCTAAATAGTAATTTGGCCTCTAGACCAACCATCAAGGATTTCCAAAAGTTGGAAGTAAATTTCTTGTCTCTGTCAGACACGATCTCTTTAGGCATACCATGTAGTCTGAATATCTCCTTCATGAATATGTTGGTGATATCTATTGCCTTGCAAGTCAATTTGACAAGGATAAAATGGGCGGACTTGTTGAATTTATCCACCACTATCATGATGGCGTCATTCTGTTTGGTCGATGTTGGTAATACGGTGATGAAGTCCATGGAAATGGTTTCCCACTTCCATTCTGGGATTGGTAGAGGTTGTAATAATCCTATTGGGTGTCGGTGTTCTACTTTAACCTATTGGCATTCTAGGCACTTAGCTAAATAGTTATCTATGTATTTCTTTAACCCAGGCCAATAGAATTGTTTCCTAGTGGTCATGATCATCTTTTGATATCCCGGGTGACCAGTATATGGTCTTTTATGTAGTTCATCCATTATGAACCTCTTCAAGTCATCACAATCTGGAATATACAATCTGTTTCTGTAAGTTAGCAGACCTCCATCTATCATCTGGTAGCCTTCATACTTTATTCCTGTGGGTTCTTTCTCCAGGTACGAGGTCACGGTCTGGAAGAATGTGTATGTTTCTTGTGCATTCCTGACTCTTTCTTTGACATTCGTCTCGCAGGTGCTCAACACTGCCAGGTGAATTGTTTTCATATTTCTACTAAGGGCATCGGCCACCTTATTTTCCTTTCCTTTAACATGTTTGATTTCAAAATCAAACTCACTAAGGAGGGCCATCCACCTAGCTTGTCTGGCATTGAGATTTGGTTGGTCAAACAGATATCGCAATCCACAGTGGTCTGTCATAAGTACAAATTTCCTTCCCAGGAGGTAATGTCTCCACATTTTTAAGGCATGCACTATGGCGGCCAACTCTAGATCATGGGTCACATAGTTGACTTCGTGCTCATTCAATTTTCGGTATTCATAGCAGACTACACTTCCTCCTTGAATAAGGACTCCTCCGAGCCCTTCCTTACAGGCATTTGTGCACACGAGGAACTCATTTTCGGGATCAGCGATCTTTAGCATGGGTGCATGGGTCAGAAAGTGTTTCAGGGATTGAAATATCTCTTCACATTCTTGTGTCCACGTGAATTTAACTCCCTTCTTCTGGAGGGTAGTGATTGGACAACCAATCTTGGAGAATCCTTTTATAAATCTCCTATAGTATCATGTTAAGCCCATAAAGGATATGATATCTGAAATGTCCTTTGGGGTAGGCCATTCCATGATAGACCTGATCTTGTTAGGATCTACTGCTACTCCCTCTTCAGATATGACATGGCCCAAGTAATGTATTTGCTTTTGGAAAAAGTCACACTTGCTAAATTTGGCATAGAGTTGATGTTCTCTTAGCACTTGAAGCACAAGTCTAAGATGTTCCTCATGTTCCTCTCTATTCTTGGAGTAAATTAATATATCGTCAACAAAAACCAGTACAAATTTGTCTAGGAATTTGCTAAGCACATTGTTCATCAAGCACATAAAAGTGGCAGGGGCATTGGTCAATCCAAATGGTACTACCACAAACTCATAGTGACCATATCCCGTCCTGAAGGCAATTTTGTGGATGTCTTCACCCTTAATTCGGAATTGATGGTATCCAGATCTCAAGTCAATCTTTGAGAAGATGGAAGCACCTCCCAATTGATCGAACAGGTCATCGATCCTAGGTAAGGGGTACTTGTTCTTTATGGTTACCTTATTGAGTTGTCTATAATCTATGCACAGTCGAAGGGTACCATCTTTCTTTTTCACAGATAGGACTGGTGCTCCCCATGGAGACACGTTGGGTTGGATATAGCCTCTGTCCATCATTTCTTTTAGTTGTAATTTAAGTTCAACTAGCTCGAGTGTGCTCATCCTGTAGGGTGTCCTAGACACTGGCACTGCTCTCGGTGCAAGTTCTATCGAGAAGTCAATGTCCCTTCTCGGAGGTAAACCCGGTACCTCTTCTGGAAATACATCTCTATATTCTCTTAGTGTGGGGTGGTCGTCGAGGCTTGGTTTGTCATCTTCAACTGATTCCAACACTTGTATCGCATATAGTGGGCATCCCTTTCTGCAATACTTTCTCATTTGAAGGGTTGATATTCGTCTCACCGAGATAGGTTTTTGGATCCCTTAAAGGGTTATCCTTCTTCCTTCTTCACTTACACATTCTAAGGTTTTATGGTAACAGTCTAGTCTGGCTTTATATGTGGCTATACAGTCCATACCAATCATCAAGTCATGCAATCCTAGGGGTAATACGTTAAGGGTTGCTTGGGTGGGGAATTCACCCATAGTGAATTGGCAGGCTGGTATGACCTTCGCTACCTTTCTTTTGGTGCCAGTGGCTAACTGTACCAACCATGGCTTGGCATGTTTATGTGGCTGAAATTTGCACTTATCAACAGCCTTAGGGGCTATATAACTCAAATTTGAACCAGGGTCAATTAGAATAGACACTAGATGGTTGGTGATCATACCTTCCATCTCCACCACTGAAGCTTGTTTATTATCCAAGGCTGCATAAATTTGTGGCACGCTCCTGGCCACGTCATTGACGGTGCTAGCTTCTTGAACGTTGTAAATTCTCCGACTGTTCTTTTGTCGGTATGGGCAGTCCCTCAGTAGATGTTCTTCTCCACAACCCCAACATTTCAAGGGTTCTTTCTTCGAGTTATCAATGTTTCCTGGGGTAGATCCAAAAGGTTTATTTTCGCTCTGGGAGGGGAAATTCTGTTGGTGTACACTTCAAGTTGGGAAGCTCATCCTTGAGTCCTTTTTATAGTTTTTAAATCTTGGGGATTTAAACCCCTTTTTCTGGAATCCTGAACTATTCTTCTGCTTCCAGCCTTCACAAGGTTCTGTCTGATGCCCAAGTTGTTCATAACAATATCTTGCCTTTCGGATAGTATCTTCTAGAGTCTTTGGCTCGTCAAACTCAATCCTGTTCTGATAGTCCTTAGGTAGTCCACTGATGAATCGTTGCACCTTTGTCTTTTCTGCTTTTATATAGGGTACGTACCTCAAAAATTCGAGGAATCTGCTGACATATTCCTCTATGGTGTGTTGCCCCAGCTTGAGTTCATACAATTCTTTAGTCTTTTCATTGAAATATTTTTCCGAAAGATACTTCTTCCTGAAGTATTTCTCAAACCATTCCCAAGATAGGTCTTCTTCGTGAATCCATTTTACGTTCTTAAGGTCTTCCCACCAAATGGAAGCCTTCCCATTCAGGTTGAAAGTGGCTACTCGGGCCTTCAAATTTTTCGAGAAGTCATGGACTCTGGAATACTTCTTTAGTCCAAGCATCCATGCCTCCGCTTCCTCTCCCTTCTTTATTTCACCATCGAAAGAGGGTGGTTTGGCCTTCTTGAATTCTTCGAGATTATGATTTTTGGAATGATTTCGCTTCTTTTGTTTTCTTTGGGAACAAGAACTAGTTCTGCTACTAGAAGATCCCTTCGAGTCACTAGTTTCCTTTCCAGAGGAATCGTCCGACACTTGTCCTTTATCTCTGGGGTGAACCTTTCTCGAGGTGCTCCTCCCAGTGTGGCCACTTAAAGGACCACGTTTCCATATCCCAGGTGGGCTTTGACTTCTCTTTGTCCGTCGTTGGTCCGCGTGACTGTTGTCAGGTCCATGTTGCAATTGTCTTTGTATGTCGGATAAGCTCTGCAGCAAGACTACATTAATTTCTGTTTGCTTCTCTTTCTCTTTTATCAACCTCTCGTTTTCGTCCTTGCAGCTCTGTAGTTCAACCATGAGGCTTCTCACAGTCTCAGCTAGATCTGGAGGAGTCTCTACTGCTCTCCTTTCGTCAGACTCTTCGTCTCTATTGTGGGAGCCATCTCCCACTTTGTGGTGTGTCACCATTCTATGCATCTGTAGTTTCCCGCAGTTGATCGTCCGCTTGTTGTGCAACAAAAACACTTGTTGTTAGTCAGCATTATATTCATTCACAATCAGTGCATAATTCATATTTTTCAAATGCATACACACAATAGGAATTTTCATTCTTAACTTCATCTTTTGATAAGGGGGGTTAGGATAGAGAGTTACTCCTTTTAAGAGTACTTCAGATGGAGTTTCTGCGCAACTCGTCCATGAGCCCAAGCAAGCCAAGTGTTGTAACCATGCTCTAATACCAATTTGTCACACACCCACTATGCCAACTAAGATTTTCTTTTTCTTTACATCTTTTCTTCAAGGAACAAAATCCCCGAATTTCTATTGGGCCTACCGCAGACCCTCCCTTCTTCTTATCCTCCCCCATGTGAGCGTTGGCTATGACCGCAGGCCTTACCAAAAATGTTCTTTCGGCTTTCGCAATTCGGGGAATCACGGTGCAAGCGTTCCCCTATTCTCTGTCTTTCGAAATGTTGAAACCCGAAAGGGTCTAACAAATCCTTAGCTCCTCCCTTGGGTTTCTTTTCATACGACAAGTCTTATGACCTGGTGTTGTTCCTCTAAATGCTCTTGGAGTTTCGCGATTTGGGAAATCGCGATGCAGGAATTTCTCCTTTCCCTTTCGAATCCCCGGAACCCGAAAGCCTGGTATCATACGGATCTATGGTTCAGATCATCGACTTGATCAATGGCTCGGATTAAATCCCAACATTCTACCTTTCGGGATTTCTGGCGAGGTATTCACTGCTATTCCTCTGGTGTCCAAAACCCCGGTGGTCGTAGATCTTCACCACGCGTCCCTACAAATGGGCGGTCCAGATTCTTTCGGGACTCCTCCTCCCTACCACAAGACCTTGTCCGGTGACCTAGGGCTCATTCACAGAGTGCATCGGGGTTTCATGTACTGGGATTTTGCAACTGGCGAAGACGAGGGGTCTTGCCCTTGAGGTTCCCGGGTGTCGAAACGCTGAAACACCAATACCTATTCACGTTAAACCATTTCGAGGTTCCGCATATCAGGATTTCGCGACTGGCGAATACAAGAGAACTTGCCCTTGGGTTTCTCGGGTGCTGAAATGTCAAAACACCAAAAACTATTCACGTTAAACCATTCGGGGTTTCGCATATCGAGATTTCGCGACTGGAAAATACAAGGGAACTTGCCATTGGGTTTCCCAGGTGCCAAAACGCTGAAACACCAAAACCTATTCACGTTAAACCATTTCGGGATTTCGCATATCAGGATTTCGCGACTGGAGAATACAAGGGAACTTGCCCTTGGGTTTTTTGGGTGCCGAAACGTCGAAACACCAAAACCTATTCATGTTAAACCATTTCTGGATTTCGCATATCGGGATTTCGCGACTGGTGAATACAAGGGAACTTGCCCTTGGGTTTCTCGGGTGTCGAAACTCCGAAACACCAAAACCTATTTAGGTTAAACCATTTCGGGATTTCGCATATCAAGATTTCGCAACTGGAAAATACAAGGGAACTTTCCCTTGGGTTTCCCAGGTGTCGAAACGTCGAAACACCAAAACCTATTCACGTTAAACCATTTCGGGATTTCGCATATTGGGATTTCGTGACTGGCGAATACAAGGGAACTTTCCCTTGGGTTTCCCATGTGCCGAAACGCCAAAAACCTGAGAGAACCACTCTCTCTTGTACAAGGTTTCCAGACTCAGATCACATGATCCTTCAGTGGGTTCTTGGGTAATTATCCCTAGGCTTGGTGACCCGACTGAAAAGCCTTCCTAAATCACCGAGTTATGAACTTTTGTGACAAGGGTGAAGTAAAGTCGTGAGTTTACTAAAATGGTAGTCTTTTCAAGGAACTCACTCCGGCTCTGGAATGCGAGGGAACTTCCCGGAAGGAGGTGCCTTCGGGGAAATCAAACCAGGGCATAGCGTGAGTCAAGTAAATGGGACAAATCTCTAGGGAACAGACTCGTAATCTGAACTTGTTCATTCTATATATAAACTGATTATGGTCATATAAGTATAAGCATGCATCCACTATTTCCGATCAAAACACTAGGCAAACACTTCTATACAGAAACCATTTATGAGTGTACAAACATGAGCATGCGTTCCAGAATATTGAATTCAAGATACAAGATATAAACACTTATCAGAAAACACCAAGTGTGATGCGACTGCTGAGAGGGGTGCTCGTTTCCACCCAACCGTAGGCTCAGTGACTCCAAACGAATTTACCACTAGCCACCCCCGAGCTAGACCATGATGCTTGAGGTTCAATTTTCTACTTCCATCTCAACGAAAGTTAAGGACGAAGGTTACTCTCCTTCTCCTCTGTTCATAACTCCCTGTGTTTCTGGATTTTCTCCAGTTCTTCCCTCGCAATCCCTGTCGCGCGCATTCTCCTCTCTCCTCCCCCCTCTTACCACACTTCCCCTCTTGCCTTTTCTTTGCAAGATTGTGTGTGGTGTGAATTTCCCCATCTGCGGTCAGGTCTGGGAGTTGTTATGGATGGGCGGTTCACCCCCATCCCCTCATTAACTCTTGAGGAGCCTCCCCACCTACCAATATGACGGGAAATCCATTTTGGGGCCAGAGAGTTTCTTTGGTCTTTGAGCAAGTAAAACCAATACGGTACTGGCTCGGTGGAAGTTAACGCAACCATTCCAGGTCCCTTCCACCACCTCTCATTAGCCATCATGGTCTCTTTTAGCACACCCCCCCCTCTCAGCAGCCATGCAACACATATTCATAACATAATTTACATTCATCGACCTTTTATAAAAAGGTCTGTCAAATCAAACATTCACGTCTTTGAGTTTTCCATAGTTCTTGGCCAATATAGTTATTTTTACAGACTGGGGGAAACAGGGTGTTACACTCATGATGATATGTTGTGGCTATTGGAGAGCTACCCACCGGCCCTAGATGCATGTTGTTAAGTCATTATGGATTTCATGTGATGTATATATTCATGTGTCCAACATTCAATGGTCATGAGCTCGTGTGGATGGTGACAATGTTAGAGTCTGTGTCAGATAGAATACCTTCCTCATTAAGAGGGAGTGTTGAGATTTTATGTAATTTCAGAAGTTATTCCTAAATGTAAATGTATTGGTTATTCCTAAGTGTAATTGTGAAAGGGTTTATTGATAAGTAATGTCTTTTAGGTCTTTTAGAGTATAAATAGAGGTTATATCGAGTCATTTTGATCACTCATTGAATATAAATAGAAGAGAGTAGTACACACTTATCTAGGAGGCTATTATTGGTTCGTGTCTAAGTCTCTTTGGTCTTGATTTCGTGAAAGATCATTGTATGACATTGTGCATGTTGGAGGAATCTATACTACGGAAAGTTTGCAAGGTTTTCTCCCCCTTGAGGGTTTCCCAAAGGATATATCTTATTGTTCTGTGGATATCTATCTTTCAGTTGTGATCCTTTTGCATATTAAATAATAATAAAATAATATAATACTTTAACTGTTGGAAAAACAAAAAGAAATCAACATAATGTGTATAGAATTTTTTATTTTTTCAAAGCAGGAAAAAGCCTACAATACTCAGGGCTACTAGCCTAGCCTCTGTTAATACAATCTCAAGACCCCAACATGCAACTACAACATGGTGTGTAGACAAAATCTAGCCACTTGAAATAACTCGTTGGTGGTTTATAAGGAGTAAACTTTACCCTTACCAAATACCTCTAGGTTTTGAATTGTTAACCTATTTCCTTACATCCAAGAAAAATGAACTCTTAACCAATCATAATTTCCATAAATATTATATTTTATGTAAAATAATAAAAACTTAAAAAATCTATTAAAAATTATACTTAATAAAATGTCCATTAAATTTATAATTTATACTTCAATTTAGGTGCCATCAAAATTTGGCCCATATATAATCACGTATAAGACATTCATTGAAGTTCATACTCAAGTAAATGTGGCTTCAAAATTTGAATCAACAATATAGAGAATAAACAAGGTGCTAAAGATTTCCTAAAGATTCCAAAATAGTGGGAGGTAACCAAAATAGTGGGATTACCTATGTTAAGTAGAGAGTGTGAAGACACATATCAAGTAACTCATAAAATACTAATTGTCTTGCCCGCATGTAAACAATAAAAGTTATGCTTATGAATTATACTTAACAAAGTGGGTGAAATGTTTTCAGCATCCCATTATTTGGAGTTGATTTCTATTACAAGTTAAAGTTAAATGGGAATTGTTATATTAAAAAAAAAGCATATTAAAGTTATATGAAGAATGAAAAGCATATTTTGATTTGATAATAATTATAAGTTATATAATTTTTTTAAGATTTTATTTTATATCCAAGTTATTTGAGTATTTGAATGATTTTCTTTAATTGTGAAGTTTAGGCTTATAATATTTTTGAGAAAAATTGGAGGAAAATCAAGTAAATCCAAAAAACGTTTATAATAAATAACCTTAACATTAAGTGCAATACACCTTATTGTATTCTTCTTTTAGAAGCTAAGCTTTATTTTGTTAAGAGTAAGGCTATGATTGAGTACTTATTGTACAAGCACAAGCTACTTAGCATGAATAACGAGAGTCTTCATATGACTACTTCAAACATCAATATAAGTTATTTGGGGCTTAAAAGAGGTTGGAATCAAGATGTAGTCTCTTAGTTAAACCATCGGGGGATAGTGGAAGAGGATGCCCTCCAAGATATCAACAATTTTTCATCTATTTTGATACGTTATGGGTGGAAAAAATGGAGTTCTTAGCTTGTAGGGCCCATTTTAAGGGTAGATCTTGCTTTAGTGATTTTGGGTCCAGAAACTTTTAGACCTTGTTTAGGACCTTAAATGATCATTTTGGGGGGGATAAAACTTTTTAAACGAAGCTTTCAACCTCTTATTGTTTTTCTACACATAAAGAACTATCCAACGATGTGAAGATCACATCAATTGGAGTTCGTATGAAGAAGTTATGCCTCCTGCAAGTTGGCCTATCTTGTTGACCACTATGATGCCAAGTGGATACCACATCAGTTTCCATTACCTACACATGTGGATCTATCCATGTGTGAAATTTCAAGAATACTCTAGAGGTTCTAAAAACCTAACCCTAATTTCCAGTTGAGGCATGCAAAAACCCTAAGATGTCTATTAGACCATGTTAAATACTAGGCCATTAAGATAGGAAGGGGTTCCATTCTTATTGTATTGAGTATTTTTCCATTGTAGAGAAGAGCATCTGAGAGTGAGATTTGGAGCATAACAAAGAAAGTGGATGATCGTGTAGTAGCCATACTGGCCACAATGTCCTTGGCAACTCCATAGTGAGTGCTCTTTCTTTGTATTTTTATTTCATAACTAAGAAAAGAGCAAGGCACGGAGCTTGCCTTCTAGTTGGGTTTTTCCAATATTGGGTTTTTACAAGGTAAATCTTATGTTCATTGTGTGGATGGTTTGTTATTTGCTTAGCTTATTTCATTTCAATCCAAGTTATTCCAATATTTCAAGCATTAAGCTAGTAACATCAAATATGAATCTTAGGTAAAACATTGCATGGTAATAGATTGCATAAACATGTATGATCTATTTTGATGAACCATTCCAATGGAATATCCAAGGTAGTTTACAGATTATATTGGTATCATGACAAAATTATTTGGGGTTTTTGTGGGAAGTTACAAGATACGAGAATCATAATAAGAAACAAAACTTAAGACCCTAACCATGGAAGATGAGTATAGTAACAATACAAGGGATGAGTCAGCGGAGAGATTTTCAAAGTTAGAAGCACAAGTCACTAAAATCTATGGAAACCTAGCCATCATCATGGAAACTCTACTGAATAAGTTTTGAATGTTTTCGGAAGTTTGGTAGCTCTAGCTCAAAAGATAACTTAGGTGGGAAATATAGAGACAACAAAGATGCAGCAAAGGAGTTGAAAAAAGAGATAGAGAAAAAGAGACAAAGTTCTTGTGCCATCACTTCTTCCCAATCTTTGTTTAAAGTGGAAGAGAAAGTGGATATCAAACCCCTGCAAAGGTGAGATTGATGGTGTTAAATTGAATTAGTGGTGCAACATACCCATCCAAAGATGAGCCACGCCACCTCACAATGCTCTCCAAAAATGATTTTATTACCACTTTATGACATACCCAGTACAACAAACCCAAAACAATTTTCCTTAATACCGATATGAAACATACCCATTGCATGAGTACTTCCAAATTCGCCCTCTTGAACTGATTTGAATATGTCCCATTCTTTAATTAATCAAGAACATAAAACCAAGTCATGAAATTAACAAGATTCATGTTAAACCATCCAAGAAATGAACAACATTCCATGCACAACAATAACCAGCAAGCATGCACACAAAAATACATCTCAAAGATAAGTAAATACACAAAGGGATATACATTATACCAGAAACACAAAGTTCACTTATATTTTCAAGTAAACATTCACCAACTGGTTGCATACCAAGGATGTTCCTCCCAACCATAGACACAGTTGTTCATTCACTCTCAACAACAGTGTCACCCCCAAGCCAGGGATATGAATCCATAAGGACAAGTCCTATGCCAAATCTAAAACACACTAGTTAGCTAACATGCTCTCAAGTTTTCCCAACCACACAACAATCCTAATTTCAAACTCTCTTCCCCTTCAGCCTACACAACCCAAAGAAATGAACCCCTTTCTCTTCCATGCAATCCCTCATGTTGTTCTATTTCTCTCCAAGGCTCTAGTGTTACTAGTCTGGGAATATCAATGCTGGAAACTCCAAGGATTCTCAGTTGTGGATAGTTATTCCAATACTGTCATTAATCTCATGCACACAAGCATCCATTCCCTCCTAGAATTATCAATAACTATTCACATCCATATCGCAATGGATTTCCTCCTCCATCCATTCATTTCCATTCTCAGACCAAGAGCACACGAATTATCAAGAATGAGGAAGATGAGTGATTGAATTATTAACCCCCAAAATGAATGATCAACAAAGAAAAAACCCAAACAACCCACAAGCAGGGTTTATATAATCACAATAACCAAGAACCACATGCCCTTCTCCAGGAAGCTCATGTAACCACTTCCTCAAATAAAACCAAGTTGGGTGGATAAAAAAAATAATGAAAGACTTAGTCCCTTTAGCCCCCTCTCTTGTGGAATCATAGCCCCTTATTTCTCTTTTCCTTGTTCTTCCTACAGTCATTGATGTATTTTATTAATATATATGAAGTATTACATTTCCTAGGCACTCTAGCCCCTTTTCAACTTTACCAGCTCACCAGCATAAGTCACAATTACATAATACATTCTAGTCATATGGATCAAAACCGAGGGTTTTACAAGTGGTTGCAATGGTTATAAGATTATTTTAGTGTTCATAACATAGGAGAAGAAAAAATGATTTCTTTTTCCCAAATGAAGTTAGATAGTGAGAAAGTCACATGGAGATGCTTAGGCTAGAGGGTGATCCCTCAATAACTAAGTGGGAGGTGTTTAAAACCCTCACTAAGTCCTAGTTCTAACCTAGCAAGTACAAAGAGGACCATTCATTGGCATCACTTCTAGAAGAAGAAAAAAATCTAGAGAGTACAAGAGTACACCAACAAGTTTAGAAAACGATCCATTATGTTGGGTATATCTCCCAAGAACTCGAATGTACTCCTCAATTATCTAGAAGGTCTAAACAATCATTTAAGGAGGCAAGTGATTCTCTTTAAACCTGGGACAGTTGATGAGGCTTGTGTGAAATCATAATACCTAGAGAATATGGGTAAGAACAAATGACAACCAAGTGGTTTCAAGCAAAAATACCATCAAGATGCTTCCAAGGAGGGAAAGAAGAAGTGGAAAGGAAAGGATAAGAAGAAAAAAACCACTATACATCAGTGTAAGCATCCAAACAACCACTCTAACAATTGTCATATCGATGTTCATACCAAAGATAAGTGATGGAATATACATCTATAGATCAATCCAAACAAACACAAGGATGCCAAGAGGAAGAATATGTTAGCCGTGGATTTAGGAAACTAGGTAGAGAGTAGCTCAGATGTAGATGAAAAGATTGTATGCACTACAATGTAGAAGGAAGTGGACCTAAGTATCATCCATCCCAAGCAAGATAACATTCCTAAACTCTTCCATATTAAGATCTATGTCAAGAAGACAAAGGTGGATGCTCTATTTGATTTTGGTTTGAATCCAACCTCATAGTAGAAGATCTAGTAGCAAGCTTGGATTAGAAGTTCATGACCATCCTCACCCATATCCATTTGGATGGATAAATAAGTATCCAAATCTTAGGGTCATTAAATAGTGCAATATCAAATTTATATAAGTGAAAACTATATTGATGAAGTTGAGGTAGAGGTAGTATCGCTTGATGCATGTAGTGTAGTGTTTAGAGGCCCCTACACCTATATGAAGGATGCAATCTTCATTCTAGGAGAGAAAACCAGTACTACCTAATAAAGGTGGGAAGTCCTTCATCACTAATGCACTCAAAGATAAATCCAAGATCTCTCTGGTAATTGTTGACCAAGCCAAGTCAAGTAGGGATTTTTTATTTCTTTCCTTAAGAGAGAATTGGTCAAAGGATGAATCGGTAAAATTAAAGGAATATATAAAGTGATGTACTAAAGATCAAAAACATTAGTTGGAGGATCGCTTGTAGGAATATATGAAAGTGTTATAGGAGACAAAAGGGTTACCACCTTAGAGGGAAGTGGAGCATGAGATACAATTTTTGTCTGACTCTTGCTAAACATTGGGCTATACAAATAGTTTATCCTAGAAGTAGATGAAGTGAAGAAACAACTAAAGAAACTATTGCAGCAAGGACCAATTTGACCAAGAAACTCACATTATGGTCACCTATCATCATAGTACCCAAGAAGGATAGAACCTAGATAACTTGTATCAATTATAAAGTGTTGAATAAGATCATTATTAAGAGTCAATATCCTCTACCCAAGTCTTGGTGATTTTCTATATCAACTGCAGCATGCCAAGTACTTCACCAAGTTGTATCTCAAATTAGGATACCACTAGATATGAGTAAAAGAAGAAGATACTTGGAATACCACCTTCAAGACAAGGCAAGGTCTATATGAATGGTCGATAATGAATTTTGGTTTATGCAATGCACTAGCTACATTTATGCATTTGATGAACAATGTATTGCATACCTTCCTAGATTCATTTGTAATAGTGTCTTATATGGCATATTAGTTTGTATATCTACCTAGTAAGAGCATATTTCACATCTCACACGGGTGTTAGCTTCATTGAAAAATCATCCCCTATTGGAAAACCTTAAGAAATGTTAATTTTCTCAGCAGTCATTGGTTTATTTGGGGTAGGTGATTAAAGGAGGGGAACTCAAGTTAGATCCCATGAGATGGAGGCCATCATCAAGTGGTCGGCTCCTACTAATTTCATTGAAGTAAGAATCTTTGTGAAGGAAAAACAATACCAACACAAATTTATATCATCCTTTCCAGCTATGTCTACACCACTCCATGCCAGAACAAGGAGTGGCAAGAGTTTCTAGTAGAGAAAAAATCAGCATAAAACTTTTGATGAGTTGAAATGCAATATTAGTCAACCACTAGTTCTTGCATTGCCCAATTTGAAGAATCCTTTATAAGTGGAGATGGATGCAAGTGGATATGTTGTAGGAGTGGTCTTGATGTAGGGAGGTAATCTATTATAGTATCATTCTAAAATGTTCCATGGTGGAGTCCTAAACTTCCCTACATATGACAATGTATGATTTAGGTCAAACTATTAAGAAATGGAAACATTATCTGATGGGAAAGGATACCATCATCCACATCGATCATCAACCATTATAATATTTGTAGGCCCATATTAAGCTACAACAAACTAGAAACTATAAGTGGATGAATTTTTAATAGTGATTTCATATTATCATCAAATATAAGAAGGGAAACAATAATAAGTTGGAAAACATGCTCTCAAGGCCACCCACACCCAAGATCACAACTTTGGTGACTCTTATGAAAATTGAGCATTTTACCCATCATGCATACAAAGATGCATACACATAATATGAGGACTTTAAATAGGCTTTTGGTATCTATAAGGTCAATTTCATGTAGAATAAGGTGACATTAAAGCTATCTATCATCTTCGAAATCGATTGCTCTACAAGCTAGACAAGTTTTGTATTCCTAAAGTTGAAAAATTGCAACTTACCAGAGAGGCTCACACCTCCAAAGTTGTGGGGAATTTTGGTGTTGGGAAGACAGTTGCCAACTTACATAGGTAAGTGTATTGAATTAGAAGAAAGAAAATGTATCTTGGTTTATTAGAGAGTGCATACTGTGTTGTAGCAATAAGCCTAGTAACAATAAACAAGGTTTATACCATCCCTTACCTATACCTACTAGACCATGGGAGAGCATCTCCATGGATGTTTTGGGTAGTTTTCCAACAACAAGGAACGGAAATGACTATTTGTTTGTCGTAGTTGGCAGGTTTAGCAAGATGTTCATTTTCATGCCTTTTAAAAAGACCATCAAGTGACAAGATGCAAAATACACGTTCTTTGAAAATGTCTAGGTGCACTTTGGTATACCAAGAAGCATCATTTCAGATAGAGATACTATATTTCTCAATGCCTTTTGGGATATGCATTGAGATAAGATGGACACCAAGTTGAAGAGATATACAACTTTCCATCCCCAAATATATGGGTACATAGAAGTAGTGAATATGACATACATTCATGTTTTGAGGGGTTAAACTAGAAGCATTCAAGGACCTATAATAAAAATTTGATTTATATTCAACACTCTTAATATAATAGAGAAAACCATATTTTTACCAGTAAGTCCCATTTCAAACTTACTTTAAGTATTTTCCACCTTTTCCCTTAGATATTGTATATGAATACCAAGGATACAACTTGCCCATATCCCTCACTGAGGCACACTGCCATAAAAATTCTTCTCTAATACTAACTGTAACATACTCTCCTGCTAAAAAATAGATTTAAATGCTTTATGCAACTAAACTTAATAGCAGACAACATGTTAAAATACTCGTGCATATAATAGCAATTATGAAAACATGAATGCAACTATTCAAGAAAAACAACAAACACACAACATTCATATAAAACCATTTACACATCAGAATTAACATCATAAAGCGTAACAAAAAATGTATATGTTCATAGAGTAACCAATTGGTTGTGTACAAAGGACATTCCTCCTAGACATAGGCACGTTGTTCATTTTCTCTCAACAACAAGGCACCCCCTGAGCTAAGATTATGAGTCCACAAGGAGGTCTGGCCCTCTTGGCTACCCATTCTCCACATCCAGTAGCTCAAAACCTAAGTTCAGCTCCATAACAAACTCTAAGTTGTCAACTCTCTCTTTCCCTCAACCCACACAACCCAAGGAATGAGATCCCCCTTCACTGTAAATAGTTCCTCAAGCCTTACCAGTTCCCTCTTGAGCTCCAGTGCACTCGGTTGGCTAGGAAATCTCGCAGTTGGGGACTCCAATAATTCTCAATTGTTCCAGGAGTGTTCATACACCCTTCTCAAGGCTCTTTGGGCAGTTTCCTCCACGGGAAACACACCTACATGCATACAGCCTTAGTTTCATCATGAAACACAACCCAACGAGTTTTCTTTCCATGGTTAGCATGGTTGGTGCTCTTTCCCGGCACCCCCACCCCCCCTCTTCTCTTTCTCTCCAAAACTAGTGTGTAAAAACTGTCTCTTTTCCTCATATGAATTTCCTTCTTCTCCCTTACTATCTTGACTCTCACTCTTCCCCAAAAGGATTGCTTGACTCTCACACTTCTCCCATGCTTTCTTATACTCATCCCATGCTCTCAATAACTCTATGAAGTGATCTCAAACACCAACCCTCTTACATGAATTCAATGATTGAGTGTCTAATAATTAAAAGGAGGATTAGATGGTGATGATACATTAACTTAGGCAAAGACACGGGTTTCCCCTTCGACCCCCCTTTAGCCCCCTCTCTTGTGGAATCATAGCCCCCCAACGTTATCATCCCTCTCGTATCGCATCCCACGATTATTATTTTTACTAATAATTTATTATACAATTTACATAGCTCCACCCTAGACCATATTGATCTAAGTATTGAGAGAATTATGTTGTTATTCCTTTGATCCCTCTCGATGTCTACTAGATTTGGGTTTAATATGGATTTATGATGATGGATCAACATTCAATGATAAACAATGCATCTATCACTTAACAATTACATATATCAACATGAGCATGGAAACAAAAAGATAATAAATTATTTTGGCGTGTAATATTTTTTCTTTGACATCCCAAATTACTTATAAAAACAAATAGAATCTTACTAAATTAACACCACTATGCACTCCATGAACATGTTTAAGATTAACCAAAAGTCTCCCTCTCCTTATATATACCTTGAAATTATCCACTAACTATATATATAATTTATGGAAAATTTTAAAAGATAATTTCACATATTCATAAACGACATATATAGTAAATCCTTAAAAATATATATAGATATATAATTTATAAAAAAAAAATTAAAAATGATTTTGCATATTCATAGATAACATATATAGTAAATCTTTCAATATAAATTAACATGGTTAATTTATAAGATTTAAATCAAATGTTGGTTGAAAAAAATTCATAAACCACCCAACAACATTAACAACTACTAATTAAACTAACCCTTTTAAGTATATACTTTTTTTTATAATATAAATGTGAAGCTTCCAAATGACGTATATTAAAAATATAATATAGAGTTTTGAAAATATATTGGAGAACTTCGTTTAAAATCTCAATGGCACACATTCAAAAGATATTAAAGAACATTGAAAACCCTGTTAATATTATTCAACCATATTAAAACAAATTTGTGTGAGAAGAGAGTACATTGATTGAGGACCACGGTCGTACGATTCGACTCTCAAAAAGTAGAGGCAATTAAATATTTCTTGTATATATAACAAAAGTGGTATCCACAAAAGTGAGTATATTGTCGATAACAATATCATTCGAGTACAATCATTATGAGGTTTTTTATTTGAGGGAATCTCTTAGCATTATAGAGGTTAGAGGTTTCTTTACATCGTTATCTTCTTTTTAATTTTATTTTTTTTAATGTTGATATGACTAAAGGTCAACTATGTATTTAGTTTTCCATAAAGATGTAGTAAAAATAAGCATTGTTAACACTATGTCATGTTTGTTGATTTTTTTGGGGAGAGATTTACTTTTCTTCTTGGAGATTTGTGTCCATTCCTCTTATTCATTTTGGAATGGTGTGATTAGTTCTTCTAACTTTCTTACTTACAAATATGTGTTATTATCCACTTCCTCATTTGAGGGAATTGTTGGATTCTCAATATATGAAGAATCTCATCCTCTTTCTCCTCCATATTGACCCAGCTAGCTCAACCCTTTTGAGGGCTACTAAGTACCAAGGAGAGTGTTGATCAAGAGGAGAGGAAAGTGAGGCCAAGGCCTTTGCTCATGGAAGCATTGTTATCTTTATTGTTGGGGTTACTGATAATGGAGGCAATTGAGTATTCTATGGTGTTGGATCCTTTTGTAGTGAATGCAAGGGACGAGAAACTATTGGAGTTGTTTTTATCACCCTTGAATAGATTTCTTCTCGATGGGATGGGCTTGATGTTTTATCAATTGCACTATGGAGTTAGTAGTTAGGATATCCTTGTTGATTAAATATAATCCTTAGTTGCCCCATCCCACCAAATAGGATTCCTCTATGGTTTCTAGGAGCGCTTTGTTTTCTTAACACATTGGGATGATATATGCCATGTTTTAAAGTGTAACCTACATTGAAATGCAACGTCCTCATAATAGAGAGGATGGTCCAAGTGTATTCCTTTTCTACAACTTTATTTCAGATGATAAATCTTTTGTTGAAATCCATGTCTACGCGAGCATAGGTCGTTATATGTCTTCTCTACGTTTCAACACTTCTAAAATGGAATTTTCCCAAGGTGTTTCCAATCCTTTGTAATGAATAAAACCCTTAAAAGTGCAAGGGGAGGTTGGGCATTCTTACATAGACAGGTGTGATGGAAAGGGACTTCGATGTTGGATCAAAGATTGGAGTCCAATAATTCATGTAGAGTCTTATTGATCCAGGTGGACATCGGTGGCTGCCCACCTATTCCACTGGCTCAAAATACAGTTTCCATATTGGCAATTTTTCTACAATTTTTCGGGTCCCAAAATTCCGGGGTCGTTTTGAGGCCCTAAACAACGTTTTTTTTAACTTGGAAGTGCCCAATAGATGTTAGAGGCATATATTGGGTCGAACATAATGTGTACTCATCGACTAGACATTTATGACAGGGTACCTAGTGCCCCAAACGGAGATTGTATGCAAAAGTTACACCCTCGGGAAGTTGATGTATCAAATACCCCCATCGAGGCCCACAAACCTTTTGGTGTTTCATCTTTTGGGGTTAGGGTTTTGGATGTTTAGGGTTTTCTCATTTATGATTTATGTTAAAAATTCATTTAGATCCTCATTCTAATCAACGTATTGTGAATGAGCATAGTTGACACATCTCTCTCTTCAGAGATAAGCTACCACCATTCTAGCTAACTTGTGTGCTTTGCATTTTACAGTCTTTGTATTCCAGCCAATCATTAATAGAATCCGATTTGTATTGTATTATTGTTTTCCTTGCAATATCTCTGTGTATTTCCTTTTTATATCTCTGTTACATTTACGTCTTCAGGTCTTTCTCAAAATAATATGAATCAATGGTATCAGAGCAATCTGGTCATTGTTGTTCTCAGTGCATGTCTCAATAAGGTCAGGGTATAGAGAGTTGGATCTCGAGCTTGTTTCTCTTGAGGACAACTTCTCTCTCCCGCCCAATCAACCTCCCATGGTGGAAAAAAAGAGGGATGATGGAGAGGGAGATCCTATCCAACTATTTCTTGAGGAATCCCTTGTGCAATAGAGGAACGTGACAATGGATAATTTCGCCCAGATCCTTCGACGGTTGCCAAAAACAACGAGGTACCTTCACCCATCGGTCCTTTTGGAGGTGCAACGCCCTTTAAGGTACAAGTTCACTTTGATATTCCTTTATTTGAAGGTTAGATAGACGTCGACGCTTTGGAAAAATAGTTAAGTCTACTAGAGGGTTATTTCTGTGTCCACAATTTCTCCAAAAGTGAAAAAATCACCTTCGCGCTCCTTAAGGCCCTTCCCCATGTTAGAGATTGGTGGGAGACTTACTATGAGCAACATGTCGAATATGAGAATGCAATTTTTGGGCCAAGACCCACTTGGGTGTCTTTTGTTGATCCCCTCAAGGAGCAATACTACCATGTTGGAAATTATGATGACCAGTACACGAGATGGGAAACTTTGCGTCAAGAGAGAGACTAGACGGTGCAAGATTACACCAACATCTTCCATACCTTGTGCACAAATATTGGTATTAAAGACTCTGAATGACACATGGTTCTAAAGTATCGTAGTGGCCTACACAGGTACATCCAAACAAATATGGAGTTCTTGGACATCACCTCACTCAAAGTCGATGATTGATACGTTGTCAAGATCCAGCAGAAGTTCAAACAAAAGAGTAAGCAATACTTTGGTTCTGCAAACCCATTGCAGCAGAATCCCTGTAAGGGTGGCCCTAACTCCCGAGGAAAATGACAGAGCAAGGATGGATAGTCCCAGAACAACCATTCCAAACCACCAACAAAGAAGGGTAATGGGAAGTCGAAGAAGGATACTGGAAAGTGTTGTGAGTTCCACAAAAGTCCTTGAAACAATATTGATGAATGTCTCTACAAACAGTCATTGTTGGCTGAGACGAAATAATCAGGGTCAGATGCTAACTCAAACTTTGATTCAGAACCAGAAAAGGGAAAATGGACCACTGACACATAACCCAGTGTCACCATCACTACCAAAAAAGTCTAGCCAAAGGAACCAGAGGAGTATGAAGAAGGGGAGTGTCTCTTCCACTCAAAGATGTGGGTGAAGGGGACCCAACTCTATTTCATTGTTGACAGCAGTAGCCAAAAGAAACTAATCTCAGCAAAGGTCCTCAAGAGGTTGAACCTGACAACGACATTGCATCCTCATCCATACACCATCAGTTGGCTCAACCAGAGACAAGACATCTACATCAGCCAACAATTTGTCCTATACTACATCATCAAACCTTCAGAGATGAGGTACTATGTGATGTTACCCCACTTGAAGTTTGTGATGTTTTGTTAGGACAACCATATATGTGGAAGAATCATGTTGTTTATGAATTCAGTTCTCATAGTTTCATTGTTACTTTGGAAGATCAACTCTACATGGTACTGGAGGCAGTCCTAACTACTGTGATCTCTTTGATCTCTGCGAAGCAGTGCAAAAAGGTGGTCTCTCGGAATGAGAGATTTTTCATCTTTATGGTTTGGTCGAAAGGTGAATGGAAGGTCTCTGCAACCACCAAAACCTCTACACGTGGTCTCTCTACACAACAACAATAAGTGGACAAGATAGTAGAAGAGCACAAAGACATATTTTCCTTGCCTACTAGGGTGCCTTTTCACTGTGAAGTAAAGCATTCAATTTATTTGACACCCAATGGTCCTCTACCTAATGGCCCTGTATACAATCATTCTATTATGGAGAATGAATAAATCAAATGCTAGATCCAAGAGCTAATTCTGAAGGGTCACATTAGACCAAGCTCCTCACCTTGTGGGAGCCCAATTGTTCTGATACAGAAGAAGGATGTTACATGGTGACTTGGTATTGATTACAAATCCCTGGACAAGATCATTTTCAAGAACCGGTATCCAATCCCCTAGATTGATGATCTTCTCAATCAACTCAAAGGAGCCAAGTTTTACAGTAAGATTGATCTGAAGTCAGGCTACCAACAGGTCTCGATTGAGAAAATTGATGTATGGAAGACAACCTTCAAGTCTAAAGAAGGTCTCTTCGATTGGTTGGTCATGCCTTTCGGCTTGACTAATGCTGTAACGACCCTAGTTAAATAAATATTTAAAGATTATAAAGTAAAATTAATTAAAGAAAATAATTGTGACTAATTAAGTAATACTCTAACTACAGATCACATTTAATGACCTGAGAAATAAATTTAAAATATCAATGAAAAATGTTAAAAAAAATGGTTGCATATGCAGAGAGGGAGCCTATGAATCCCGAGAAGATAAAACATTTAAGGAGGGAGAAGTGACAGGCACGGAGGGTGGTTGGAGGAGTAACTTCATGAGTCGGGGAAGGAGGAATAAGGGAAGGGGGAAGGTTGACGGGAGGATTCATTCGATGGAGGAGGGATTTTTCTGAGGAGTATGAAATTTGTTGTGAGCAGAGAGTTTGGCACTGTGGCTTTTGATCAGTGGAGGCACTGAGTTGCTGGAGGTTTTGGGCACGAGGGCCAGGATATCCATAGATATCCTGGAGCTAGGTAGTTTTCCTAGTTGGCAGGGAGGACAGTAGTTTTGGGCAGTTATTTTCATGTTTGTGGTAGGGTAGATCCGTGTAGCAGGTAGAAGGAAGGCAGCAGCAAGACACAGAGGCAACAGAAATTAGCATCAGAACCAGGTACTTTGTTAAGTTATGTATTTATTTCTTTCTGCCATGAAATCAGTATTTATTGATAAATCTAAGTTACTGAAGTTGTTGTTATGAAAATCAATATTATGCTAGAAAGTTATTGTTTCAGTTTACGAAATAAAGTGTTTATGAAACTTAATGATGTTTAGAAATATTTGGCTGTTACATATGGTATCAGAGCGTCTTAGTTCGAAATCTGGGCCTAAGGGCCAAAGACCCAGAGTGTTAACTTCAGCCACGCTAAAACTATAAACAAAACACGTTCAGTTTGACCCAATATGACTAATACAGTATCCGAAAATATACAGGTAGTACCCCTACCTTACCCAGGTAAATAATCTCATATACTGCAAGTAACTACTTTAGGCAATATCCTGTAACTGGATTATGTATGGCCACTACAGTTTTAGTCTGAATATTCAATGGAACACCCTTTAAAATAGCAGCAGCGAACCAGATAGCTTGAAGGATCACTTCCCACAAAATGCCTACCCTTAAAACAGCCTGAATAAAGCTATTAAGTACGAAAAGAGAGCTGGTAATATAATTTTATTTGAGCAATACTTGTCCATGAAGTTTCGGGTAAGATTGACACCTGAAATCGATGAAAT